>JAODUG010051682.1:16742-37020 GCA_027564795.1 Aphredoderus sayanus
ATTATTATTATTATTATTATTATTATTATTATTATTCGTTAATGAGAAAATGCCTTAAATCACCCTATAGATCTTGTCCCTAATCCCCTGAACAAATATTTTAATATATCTACCCAGTGGGAAAGGATGTTGACATTATTCTTTTTTGTTGAGTCTTTTTGGAATTGGTTGGCTGGTATATTTTAATAAAAGTGTATCATATTTGTATGTAAATAGATTCAATTGTACTTGTATTCCTTTTGTTGTGCTAAGTGGAAAAGGATTTGACAACCAATTGGGAGAGTATTTTTTATAAATATTCTAACAGCCAATATTGTCAATGTTGTTTCTTGTTTAAAAGGTGTGTGTGCGCAAAATGTTCAGTTTATGTATGATAGTGTACATAAATTGGATGTACTACAATAATGAGGCAACGTATTTGAAATTAATCTTACTATTGAGTTAATGTTCTGTAGTTTACCTTTGCTGCTGTTCATACAGCTAATTTGCAATTACTTTGTCAGACCATAAATATCCAATGCTTTGTAATGTAGAAATGGTGAAAGGTAAAACACTGATCTGTACTAATTTGTTGATGATAACCCTTTTAAAAGCCAGCAACTGCACAAAATTTGAGGTTAAGTAATGTTCTTTTTTCTTTTATTATTTTCTTTGTAAAAAAAAAAAAAAAAAAAAAAAATCTGAGCCTGAACAATACATGTGATTTGGAAAACTTCATTTTAAAATGTATGTTCAATTGAAAAAGTGAATTCTCCTTTAGAGAAAATAAGAGTATATGTATTATTAAATAGCTTGTTTTGTTTGGAATTCTGTATTTTGCTTGACATGGCAGCCGGTTAAGGACTGTGGTAGATTATAACGTGACTTTTGTGTTACCCAACATTACTTCGTTTTTGGTTATAAAGAGGTCTATAACATTTAATATATGTACACCCCTTATCACGTAAGCTAAAGGGTGTTGTCTTGTAACAGTTTGCACACGATTGTAAGACGCAACAGGTAGTACATGACACATTTTGAATTAAGTGAATATAAGTGTGATTTAGTTGTGTTCAATTTAAATTGTTATCTTAAGTTCTATTACACATTGAAAACCTGGTGCAAATGCTCTTCATAAAGTAGGCTGAATTTGTTTAGTTGGAAAGAATTGCATGCTGGTGTTACCAGACTGCTTTGAAATTGGCTGGTATGTTATGCTCATTATTGAGACTTACATTGCTCAGCATTGCTCAATGAAACCTATGCAGACTTTTCATTGCAATTTGTGTAAATATACTCTTACTATTTTTAATATGAAGAACAATAGGTTGCCATAGCAGTTTACAGTGCAGATTTAACTTGTCTTATAGTTTGGCTCAAGAGAAAGATAATTTGTTTCATCCTGGTATTAAAAAGTCATATACAGGTATTAGTTTTGTACTGAATTTATACCTTTTGAAGGAATACAAGCTATTTTAATATTTGTCAAAGTCTCACCACAGTGGCCTAATCTCCCAAAATGTAATTTGTTAAGAAAACCACCTCAGTGTTTCAT
Organism: Aphredoderus sayanus; assembly: GCA_027564795.1. Taxonomy (NCBI): domain Eukaryota; kingdom Metazoa; phylum Chordata; class Actinopteri; order Percopsiformes; family Aphredoderidae; genus Aphredoderus; species Aphredoderus sayanus. The sequence goes on from JAODUG010051682.1 coordinate 18,277, forward strand.
GTCCAATACATGTGAATTGCTGTTTTTTGTATCAGCTCTATTGTAATATTTTCAAATTAATATTTCAGCAACATCAGATGCCATTTTAGCCATAATCATATTGGCTAACCATATTTCCTAAAAATATATATTGATTTGTTTAATGGTCTATCCTTGTGTATTTTGAGTGATATATAGAAGTCACTATGTATCTTTTATTTGCTGTTTATGGTCTAAAGCTGTTATATAATAAATGTATGGAAATCAACCCTATCACCAAAGTAGTAACACATTAATTAATTTCATTCATACACACACGGCCTTGTACATACGTGCACACAGCCTCACACGCACACATCCACATCCACACACACACAGACACATTCACAAATAAATGTAGATAAATGTTGTTCGTGGTTATCACATGTAGAAGTATTCTTTATAGTCAGTCATTAAGTTATTTATTTAAATTAATGGTTATTATTTTAGTGCTCGTGGCTGTGCAGTTTTGTCTATTTATTTTGCTTGACTGTTTGTCCTTTTCATTCTCCCTCTGCTGTGTTCATAGGTCAGCTGTTCAGGGCTGTTGTTTGGCTGGTTGTTTTGTGTGTGGTTGTTTGTTTTGTTTCCCTGTGCTACAGGTGCAGTGGCTAATAAGCCACTATAATACCATTTGGCTGCTAATGGGTGCAGAGCTGGAGAAGCAAGGCCAGCACAAGAAGAAGGAGTGGATGCCTAAAAATACTCGTCGGAAGTCTCGTCGGAACACTGAATCCCCCGTGGCCATTGCCGTCTCCTCCACCTGGCTGACAGCAGCGGCCTTACTGTCCACTCTCCCTCACCTGGTTTTAGGAGCTGCCCGGCCTCTCCATCTGTCAGGCCAGCAGCACTTGAGCTAAATTAGACTGTGATGCACAGGGGTTTAAGTAGTTGATGTTATGTTTTGTCTTGGTCTTGTCTTGTCATTTAAAAAAGAAGATGAACAAATGATCTAATGTTTATGTGTATTGTATCCAAGCAATTGGAAAATGTGTTATAGTGGTGAAAAATTGCCGTTTTGATAATCAGTTGTGATGTTTGTGTCTAGAGTTGTGACAGGACACTCACACTGAGACTTAAAGTAAAATAGAGATTATATTTAAAGGCAATGATTAAAAAAAAATACAAAAATACATCTTAAACTGAAATAAATGTCTAATTTGAGTGTGCCTTCCCTTTTGCTATTTTGTAGACTATGATTTTACACTGCTGATGAGACACACTAATCCGACTTTCTATAGAGAGAGAGAGAGCTCCTGTAGGTTGTGAATCTGTTTTCTGTTCATGTATATGGGTCAGTATACCTATTTTATTGTATATTGCCATTATTGGGCACCACCAAATAAAGTATTAAAAATTATTATATTATACAGTAGTTGTAGGTTACTGTATATATGCACAAAATATGATTATTGATGTTTCAGTGTTGTCATACATAGAATATGGACGATGGGTTTGATTTAATACAATACTGAACAGTAAATAATGAATATCCTAGTAGCTTAAGTATAGTTTTTAGTAATGATTATAATGTTTTTTCCATATAGATGCAAGCTTACCTATCAACAGAGGAGGGCGCTATTGTTTTATGTCTTCATCAAGGTAAGCTACGTTTGTCAACGAGTAGTCTGTAGACCCTGATATCTGCATCATTATTTAATTTACTTCTTGTCATTTAGTTGGCTACTAATCTTTATCAGATATAGAAATAAACTTACAGCAGGCTTCTCAAAGGATGTTGGAAATGGGGGGTCGTCATACCAAACAATCTAGATAATGACGTCTGAAATAAAATATTTTCACAATTATCAAATTTCACAATTATCCTTCCTTCATACTTCTCTCAAACGACAGTATGTTTTCCTGTCAGCCCAGCATCCTGAACCCACATATGCACTGGAGTTAGCAGCCTTTGTGTCCCAAAGTAATTTTACCTCTTGAGGATAATGGAGTTGTACTGTACACATTATTGCCTCTGCTTCTAAAATGCACCCCTTCACACAATTCCCAATGCAATGATACGTGCAAAGCTTGCACCTGACTATATAGGTCAGGGGGTAGAATGTGATTTATGATGCAAGAGTCTTTAGCTGCAACCTCCAGCAGTTAGTGGTCAAGTGTGGTTACTGGCTCTGCTTCTCTTTGCCTGGAATGGATTTACGTGGGATCAGGAGGTCCACAGAAAAGAAAACTTATCCCTGGGGAGACATTTCATCCAAATGTGGCAAATGATTAACTACCGCTACGGAGAAAAACACTGCTTGTGTGGAAATACAGATGCTGCATTCTATGGATTTGTGGCTCAAATCAGCCAGTGTGATTCTCCCACAGCACCAGAACACATTTATTATGGCTGTTTGCTTGGGAGGAGTACAGTCTGCAATGCATGGAACAAGCCCTACTGCTGACCACACTAGGAAAAAGAAGTGTACATTTATTACATGTAACAATTTTAAATTGTATTTCTCCACTAGACAAAATGTCACCAAAGTAACATTTATGTATGTTGATGTTGAACTATATTTAAAATGATCTCAATGGTCTCCACAAATTATGAGAGATGCAATGTTGGTGGCCTCTCACAATTAATTTACACCTTCACAGCTAATCTGTTGCAGTGCTGTATCTGCTTCATATCGCAGACATGTCAGGTCAGGTTTATTCTATATAGTGTTTGATCACATTAAAGTCTCATAGGGCTGCACAGAGCCACATTTCACATGGAAACAATCCTTCTGTACATTTTCTTTCCACCAGGCAAGGAAAAACTCCCTAAAACACTTGGTTAAATATGGGAGAAACTTTGTAAAAATAGACATGAACCATGCACAAACAAGAGTCCAACCTTTTCAGGAAGGCTATGGATGCAATTGGAGTCAGCAACATTAGCATTACACAATTATACACAGCTATAGTCTGTTACCAAGCAAAATTAATATTGTATAATGTACTAATTAAACAATATAAAAGCCAAAGCAAAATGTCACAGAATATTCCATTGTATGTACCTATTAGTTCCTTATTTATGGGTACTCTTGCTGGTGTGTTAATATGGTTTGAAATACTGTAAAGTTCTATATGAAAAGGTCGACCATGGTCAAAATGTTACCAAATATACTTTTTGGGCCCTATTTAGAAAAATTCAACATATTCTCATCGTGTTTAGACACGCACTGAACCATTTCTATGAAGGAACTTTATTAACAGACATTCTTGATATTGAGACATACAGAATTATATGAGGTAAGAGTGATGTAGAGGCGTAGGCAATGTAGATATGTGAGCACAGCGTTTCCAGACAAACAGTCAGAAATATTGCACAAGCATAAACAGCAACAGTGCTTACCCAATTTGAATAAGAGCAACATCCTGAGTAAATAAATATAGAAACAAGGTTTAGTTATTATGGCAGCAAGTGACATTTTAAAGCATAGGAAGTAACACAAACTTGTGAAAGGTAATAATTGCCTTAGGTTTCAAAGCAGAAGAATAAAGGAGTAATGATGTTACGAGAGTCAGAGGTCATTGTTCATTCTGTCTGCCTATCACTATGCTCCTACCCAAACTGTGCTGTGGAGGGTGAAATAATGCAATTAAATTGTGACTGATTATTGTCACGGAGAAGTTTTTAGAAAATGTAACGAAGCGCCTATAATCCTCCTGGAGTTCCTGATACTGTATGCATGTTGTTTAGACCACCCCCCATCACCATTACCACACCACACCAACATCATCACCACACCACCACTTTCAGCAGTAGAGACTTTGCTTTGGCTGACAGCGCTTGCTCGAGAAGAGATGGGCAGTTAGCAGTCAGAGGGAGAGCCGTGTGGACTCTCTCCCCTGTGAGTATGGATGATTTGGTTCCCTGTCAAATGGATGAGGGAGTGTAGAGGTGTACAGCACTTTGTGACTTCCTTTTTGTGGTATAATACATTTTTCTTTCTTGCTTGCTTGCACTGGTGGCTGACAAACTTGTATTTTGTGGTTTTGCAGGGGTTTTTGTTTATTGTATTGCGTTTGTACTTGTCGGTCATCGTAAGCATCAGAGCTGTGGAATGGCAGGTCTTCACAACGATGTACGGTATTCACAGCATGAAATAAAAGAAGTCAACAATTTCATTATGATGAAAATACAAGGAACATAATGAAAAGAGTAAAGAGTAAACTAATGATTGGCCATATAACAGTTGGTAATGTAAGGCACCATCACGTGCCTGTATGTTCATGTTGAGTATGATTGCATGACATTAACCACAGCATCAAAGCTGCTATACACCGAGGTTCATCTGATAAAGAAGTAAGTATGGTATATTGTTGCAATGTATTATTTGCATAATATAGTAATCTTAAAAACTTAGTATCTTAAAATGTTTTGGGATGGTATAAAATAGTTTAGCTATGAAAGTTGATACTTTAAGATACACTTCTCAAGAACTAGCATAAAGAAACATATCAGTATGTTATTAGGCCTCAGACCTTTCATAAAAAACAAATGAGCAAAAACAAACAAAGCCATTTTACAGTTGAACTGAATACTACTACTATGAATACTGTATGTCATGAGTGATAAGCAATACACTAATAGGGTAAAAATGTATGAGGGAGAAAATACTTCATACCCATTTTTCTGCATGACTTGAGGATGTTTACCGACTGGATATGATTCAGTCACTTTATGCTCTTTTATGTCTGTATGACCTCTTTAACTCACTTACATAAACCCCTGAGGCTAAGCATTTCGTAGAGGCCATTTATGAATGAGTGAGAAAAAGGATGCTCTGTATTGTGTGTAAAGTGTATGTTTATGTGTATGTGTGTGTGTGTATGTGTGTGTAATACTGAGTGGCTGACATCGTGTTCATTAAATATTTTGCTTTAGCAAACAGGGGCTCTGAGATGATCTCTGTTCCTATAGTCGACGGTACACAGCCATGTAAGACTCTGTAGGGCCAACAGAAGAACAAATGGATGGGGAAGAAGGACATATAATTGCATTCTGGTGCTACCAACCTCCTCAGCTGCTATTAGCTGTTCAAGCTATTATTTATCTTCAAGTTTGGGTTGAGTGGGCAGGCATGCCACTGTTTCTGTCAAAGGATGCTATTTAAACACTAACAGGCATACAAGAATGACTCAGCAGCTGTGGGTGGATCATTATTTTATTTCCCCATCAGGAGGGGAAGTTAAGATGGCAAGATGGTGACAGTGTAAAAGAATAGGCTTATTTTATTTATTAAAATATTGTTTCCCATCATTTATAATAACATCTTCTTCTTTGACAATAATGGGTATAGTTAATTATATCTATATGTTAGGTGAAATGTATGTTTTTTTTATGTTTTCTTCTTTTAACCCTCCTGCTGTGTTCCGGGTCAAACTGACCTAACACTACCTTTTTGGCAGATAGAAGGTGCCAATTGTAATTCTACAGCTCACACAGACATATGAAGTGCACTGCTGGCACAACAAGGTAGTGTGTTTGAAACCCGAGGACAACAGGAGGGTTAAATATGACAATATTGTTTTTAAATTAACATTAAAACTGCCAAGTGGTAACTATAGTGCTATCATGCAGCAATCAAGTGTGAACCCATACAACAAACATGCACAAGACATCTGGAAAATCAACTATTTCACAGTATACAAATGATTTGAAAATGTCAGCATATGAAATGCAACAACAAATTGCCAACAGGATGTTTTCCCTCCAGCTTCACATTCGCTAAGGCTTCATATCTAATGGACCACTGTCACTGAAACATAGTGTGCAATACCCCATGATAGAGCAGGACCAATGTTAAAATAAGAGTATCAAAACACATTATATTACTACTACGCTACTACTCTAACATCTTTATTGGAAACAGATTGTGGTTCAGTAGCTACAGTAAGTAGCAGATATCGATAGATAGCACAACTCCGCAGAACATGAGGACTGTCTCACTGTCACAGCACAGGATGCGTGTAATGCTGAGAACAAAACAAACAAATCCAAAGGAACAAACACAAATGCTTATACTTGCTATTTTGTCTGCCCCCAAAAACATTAATTGACTTCCACCCATTTTGCTGCATGCTGATTTTAACTAAATACATATCAACAAAGTGCTGTATATGTTCATGGTGGGCCTAATAGCCTACTCTTCAATGTGTGTGCTGAACTGTTCTTTGTTTTAAGTTGATTTGGAGCTGGTAATTAATCAGGATGTTTATGTTACAGTAGCCTATTTCTTAAACTAAACTAAACTGAATTTGCATCAATGTAGATTGGGAGTACAAATGTGAATTCCATGATGTACTCACAATGGGCCTTATTCACCAACTGTATTTAAGATCTAATTTGTTCTTACTGTTCTTACTCCACTTATACAGTTTTCACGAAAAATCTGGCATTCACCAATGTTTTCTTATTTGGGATTTGTTCTTAGCTAAGAACAGAATCTATGAACACTCAAGAGCACTCGTATGACAATTGAGAGCTGACTGTTTGCACAAAACAAGTACCGTTTTAGTCAGTTCTAATTAAACATTTTATATTTCTGTCCAATATAATTTTGTAACTAATTATTTTCATTATGTTACACATAATATGTGTGTTGATTGTGTTAATAAATACATACAACACTTACACTTCTGCTAATTTGTGGAACACTTTCAATTGCCGTTGTCTATGAATTTTGCTAAGCGTGTATAAATAACCTTGCCTTACTTCGCCTTCAATTCAGATCAAATATTTTCAGTTCTCTAAGTGTGCGTGCACACGGCCCTGCCATCTCATGCCCTTTTATGGGAATTAACGCGGCTATACTAAACAGGAGCAACGCGCACAAGCTTTCAACTTACGAAGACATTTGTATTCATCATTCTAAAAACGCACCTGCGAACAATTCTGCTATTTAAGAAGTCGTCGTGAATCAGACATAGACTTTTTTTAGGAACTTTCTTAAAAACAAACGTAAGAAAAAACTTAGGAAGAAATTGGTGAATGAGGCCCAATGTTCACAATTAGTGTACTGATGCCATCCAAGGCTGTGACTGCTGACATCCAGCACATGTTCCATTGTTTTTTTGTCAGGGAGGGCCACAGAGAATTCCTCAGTTTCCTGTGGTATGAAAACTATGGCCTTTGCAACCCTGTCATTGACAGCAGGATGCGTGTGTCTGGCTACAGCTCATCACCTTCAGTCACTGTTTATGGTCTTAGGAAGGCAGCCAATGCAGGGGAAGAATCATTTGGCAGTGACGCCAACGGGTTCATGTGTGATTTCTCTTTTGATGAGGGACCATTACCACGAGGCTCTTTTACAGCTGAAACACAAGCTTTTAGTGTTTTTAATCAACTCAGGGAGCTCAGGGATGCTTGCTGCATCTCATCTGAGGTTACATAAGATAACAACTTAACAACCTACATTTCGACACTTTTCCCATTGATGACTATGTTAAGGATACTTTCTCCTTTATGAGGATCTTCCTCTCCAACATCCATCCTCTTGCAATTCTCTGGAACATTTCAACAGATACATTAATGACACTTCAGAGGACATGGAATCACACACGTGCAGAGGATGGTTGTCTACAGAGGAGGTCTTTATGACCCTTTCTTTCTTGGCTCCAGTCTAAGGAAACCAAGGATTGGGACTCATATCTGTAAATACCTCTCCTGAATTGTGGTCTTGATGTAGCAGAGGGCTTTCAAGGTCCAAGCAAACATGGTCCAAATATTCTCTATGGTTGTATGCTCAGTTTACCCTGCCTGGATAAACTGCAGCCAGGCCTGGGGATACAGTTTGAAGGTGAGCGCCTACAGCCTACAGTACCTTACCCCGGCCAAGCCCAACTTGTAAAGGCATAGTGAAAACATTTGGTTTGTTCCAACTATTAGGAAATCACACTCCTCTGCCTCCCAGGAAAAGCTTATACCAAGGTGCTGGAAAGGAGACTGCTGTTGTCAATTGAACCAAAGATTCAAGAGGAGTAATGCAGATTCTGTCCAAAGTGTGGAACAGTGCTCTTTGTAATCTCACAGATAATTGAGGGGGCCTGGGAGTTTTTTAATCCAGTCTACATGTGCTTTGTGAACTTGGAGAACGTGTATTATTGTGTCCCTCAAGAGATTCTGTGGCAGGTGCTGCAGGAGTATGGGGTACCAGGGCCACTTCTACATGCCATTAGGTCTTTGTACACCCAAACTGAGAGCTATGTTGGTGTACTCGGTTGTAAGTTAGTTTTGGGCGCCCACAAGGCTGCACCTTGTCTCCATTGCTGTTCATCATTTTCATGGACATGATATGAAGGTATAGTTGGGGGTCGGAGGTTGTCAGCTGGGGGAACATCATCTCTGCATAAAGCAGAGATGATGTTTTCCTTCGGGCTTCTTCTGACTGTGGCCTCCAGCAGGCTCTGGAGTGGTTTGCAGTGGAGTGTGACTGGGATCTCCTAAATCGGGTGAGGAGCTTGGTGACCCTGGAGGAGCTCAATGTAGAACCGCTGCTCCTCCTCACTGAGAGGAGCCAGTTATTTGCACACCTTGTAAGGATGCCCCCTTGCCGCCTCCTGCTGGAGGTGTACCAGGCACATCCAACTGGGAAGAGACCCTGTGGCAACCCTGGACACTGGAGGGATTAAATCTCCCAGCTGGCCTGGGAGCGACTGGGGATTCCCCAGGAGGAGCTGGTGGATGTTGCTGCAGGCAGGGATACCTGGGCTGCAGTGATGACCCTGTGACCCTAACAGATAAGCAGTCAAAAGAATGGATGGATGGATGGGCAAATACCTTGTACAGTACTTTCAACAGCTCATCCACATCATCTGCAAAGCAGAAAGAGCTTTTTGTATTTTGTGATACTTCTGTGCCATTGCAGGGATGGTCTATATAAAGCTGTGTGTGATGGACACACTGAAACTTGGTTTGTTTTTGGAAATGCCAAGCTCACTCCACAACCAGACATCACAGTTATCTAGGTTGGAACTATGTGGAGCTTTTTTAGCAGTAGCTGCAGAGTTCATATTGACATGGACCTGAAATTATAAAAAATGACTTGCTAGATTTACATTCACATGATACATTCACAACCAAGACAGGTGGTTCTATATGTGAATACCAAGATAGCATATGTAGCAAATTAATCATTTTTCATTTCCTTCCCATTGGCAGTATGCACTCACCAAAATCCATCTTATAGTCAATGTCCAATGCTGAAGGCTTTCCGATCAACACAATTTGTTTAACTGGACTGAGATTTCTCAAAGAGCCATCTCTGCACTTTTATCAGGAAATGTTTTAACTGATCGACCCTCTCTTTGATTCAGAGATATGTAGCTTCAGCATCACCATTTCATACCTCATTCACATAGCCCATTCTTTCTCACAAAGTATTCAAACAACTGTTGCTAATAACTGTCACTTAAAACCAACTGAAAAAGAGTTGGAGAACATTTGCCCCTTGGAGATTAATTTACCTACAGTATGGCGGCACTGATGATTTTGGCCCAGGAAGTGGTCTTACGAGTTACGACGGATGCGAGGAGTGCATGCCTGAAGCCAACGGTGGCCTGTGCTATTCTCTTGTTCAAGTTTCAAGACTATTGTCATTTGACCACATAGTGACTGAATTGTGATTTCTCACTGACCTAAGTACCATCATAAATGATAACAAACTTGTAGTCACGAGACACTAACATCACAGGATAAAGTGACGCATGGGATCGCATGATGTTGCTTAACTGCATGCTTATCTCATCTTGCACATGCAAAGTTTTGATTATCTTCATGAATGGTGATGCTGATTGCTAAATGGTTGCTCCCTCCTTCCAGTGTCTTCAAGCTCTCCCTTGAATCTCACTCGAGTCCTAGTTGAGGCACAAAATGGTAGTTCCCCGTTCTCCGTCTCCATTCTCTGCTTTTTCAAGCAGAAGTGGAAGCTGGTTCATTGTTTAGCTGACACCTTTTGGCACAGATGGCTAGGTGAGTACCTGAGTACAACGCTTACATTAGATTAGATCATATTTATTGTAATTCATTTTCATACGATTTCTTGGATACTAATGAAATGTTGCTTCTCACGGAACAAGGTGCAAAATGAATATGATATAGTAGACTCATAAAGTGTCCTGTGATGTAATGAGAATTCCTACAATAATAATAGGAATTGCAGTCTAAGTGTACAGTAAGTGATTCTGCAGTGTAATAATTGTAAAGTGTAATAGTAAGTCAACTAATGTCAGTTTATTTTTAAAGCACAATGTTGATCAAAGTGATCCAAAAATAGTCCAAACAAAAATCAATAAAACACGAGTAAGTGTACTTTAAGTATTGCAGTTGTGTGTAGACTGTATAAAGTAGACAATAAGCGACAGCAAGAATATTGTCAAATTAATAAATATACAGTATGTTCAAAATGTGCATGTAAGTCTAGATTGAGAATGTAAAGTGATCAGTGCCATAGATGTAAAGGTAGGCAGAAGTCTACAGACGTATTCAATTCCTATAGACTATGAACAATGAACTAGTGTGAATCAGCATTCAGTATGTTTAGAGTTCTGTAAGTACGAGCCCATAATTCCTTGTGTAAGTGTGAGGCTATGAGGCTAAATAAACAGTTCATGTTGTGAAAGGGTATGAATGTATTGTACACAGTCCATGATTTATGGAGAGTATGACTGTATAGATAGAGTGGGAGTCTACACAGTACATAGTGTGTGAAAAATATCAATGTGAAGCGTATAATGAGTATACAGTACACTCACTATACAGTCCGTGGATGTTTGGAGAGGTTTCAGGAAGCATGTGAGGTCATTCTTTCCAGGTAGAAGCCTGACAACCTATGGAAAGAGGGTGACATTGAGCCTGGTAGAAGAGACTCTGATGTTACAGAGAAGAGGTTGTGTGAAGGGTTGGAGGGGTCAGCCACAATCTTGGAATCTGTACTGGTGCAGGATCTGGGGGAGGGAGACACAGATTATCTTCTAAGATGTTCTCAAGGTGGGCTGAAGGTACTTGTTCTCAGATGCAATGCAGGACCCCTACCACACCGTGATACAGTTGGTGTGCTCAGTGGTCAGGATGGTGCAGGGAACATTGGCTCTCTCCTCAGTAAGTGGAGTCACTGGTGTGCCCTCTTGACCAGAGAGGAGGTGTTGTCAATGATGTCCACACCAAGCAGCTGTGGGGCTTGGGGGACGGTATCACTGTGGTTATTGAGTGATTCAGTCCATGACTCATTTCTACATTGCCTTCTGAGTTCGGTCTTCTGACTGGAGGCAGGGGGATGGAGGAGTGGTTTGGGGCACCAGGGTTTTGGTTCCTTAGGGCGGGCGGGGGCGGGGCCTTGGATATTTGGGCTCAGTTCTTTGTTTCTCTGGATGCTCGTTTGTGGTTGGAAGATTAGACTGCTAGGCATTGCAAGGACCGGGTTGGTCCATGTGATGTTTGTCCGTTCCATTTTTCAGGCTATGGAAGGGATATCGGGGAGGGAGGTGGACAACTGAGTCCGGGTGTCCAGGGTTTCGTTTTGCCGGATTTGTGGGACTGAAACTGATTTGAAAAATCTCTCAGTTTTTTCTGTTTACTGGTCGGGGATAGAGCATTGGAGGTTCTGGGAATGGTGGTGCCTGGTTAGTGGGCTGGATCGTGGGTGGGTGTGTGCCCTGGCCTGCAGTGTCTGGGGGTTTAGCTGGGGGGATTGGTCCATTTAGTCACCTGCTGTCCATTTAGTCACCAGTCTGTGTTCGGTGATGTGCCCCTGGTGCCACATCGTTGGGGGTCTGGGGCATGTTGGTGTGTGGGCTCATTCCTTTAATGTCTTTGGTTTTCCATTCTCTCACTGAGATTGAAGTGGTTGGGGTGCGGGTCTGGTGTCCCTGGATTTTTTTGTGTTTCGGGGATGATGGGAATGGGACTTCGGATGTTTGGGCTTGATTTTTTGTTTTCCCTGGTGCTTGTTTGTGATTGGAGGGTTGGGATGATGGGTGTAGATGGGTGTTACATAGGGTGGTATTAGTCACAATCTCTTCTGGTGTATCAAGACATGCTAACAGTATGACAATCCCTTGAGTAAGGTTATGTTGTTTTGGAAAATTGGAATTCAAGGAGATGATTACATAAAACCATAGACAGGACCATCTATGATTATTTTGCATAATTTATGGGATTGTTTATAAAAAAGATAAAATAAAATAAAATGTACTATTGTCACATCACTGGGGAAGTCGAAAGCAGAAGCTTATGTTTTAACTTGCTCTAACAAAGCAAACCTAGCCTACACGACAGCAGTCAGGATGACAGCTGTTTATTGTTTAATACACATAGTAATGAGTCAGACAGTTATACATGACTGGTTTAAACTCTGCATAATGATAATATTTATTTTATATCATCAAATGTTCTTTTCTTGACCATTCAGTTACACTGATTTGTGTTTTTTTTAGCCTAGTACGGCCTCCTTGGCAGAATCATAGTAATTTTACAAGGCTACTGTATGTGTAGTAGCCAGTGGTGTGCAGTGTCACAGAGTTGTTTGGGGGACTATTCAGTTACTGTAAGAAGTGTTGTCTTTAAATGTTTAATTTGCTCATTCATTTTGCCTATTTACACCTATTGCATCCTAACCGTCCTGGAAGGGTGTATTTCTTTCTCTGTGGTCCCTTCCCTAGGTTTCTTCAGTTTTTTACCCATGAGGTTTATAAATGTAGCTTTTCCTTGCCTGGGGAGAGGAGCAGGTTCAGGGTTTTTGTTTGTTTGTGGTTTGTTTCCTTGTGAGATGTTTGCTTGTAAAGCCCTTTGAGACTGTAATGTGATTAAGGGCAAAGCAAATAAAATTGATTTGACTTGACTTGATGTGAAGCCATCCAGAACCATCTAGAGCTATACAGATATCTGGGACTTCATTCTCAACATGTCAAATTGATGACAGTTAAATCACAGTGTGTACAGGCTGAAATATCATGTAGGGATATATACTGAGCAGGGTTATATGGTTTTACATCCTCTCATAAAATGAAAAATATATTCTTCTTTGAGAGTTGTGATGAGAGCTAGCTAAAAATATAAAAAAAGTGAAAGATTTTGTAAATCAACAACCCAACCCCTCCTGTTTCTTCCCTCTGGAGCCCTTTGTTCTGCCATTGCAAAGCAGCGCATCGTTGACAAATCTGTTGAACATACAGTATGCATACATTCTTGTGAAAGAAAAAAGGCCATGATTGGTTATTTGAATAGCTGGCAAAATCTAAATAAACATATATAGCTCTCAGCCAGAGCAGATATTCTCAGAGCATTTCACTCACCGATTGCTGACTGATGAATTTTCTAACACATTACACTAAACGTATAGCTCTAGAATCCTACCCATAGCACCTTTAAGTGAAATTAGCCACTGCTCGTTCTTTAAAAATACATAGTGACAATGTAAGATAAAAAAATGACTCAATATTGGATATATTTTGCCGAGCCCAGAGCTTTAAAACATGTTATTGGTCCTGGATGTATTTGGTGTAATGTGCTTTTCCTTCTCTATGCGTGAGTATTTCTTGTGTGTGTTCTTGAAGCCATTAGTAATTTGCATACATGGCTTTTATTATATAAGTATTGCAGTATACTGTAGCCTATATCTGAAATAATATTTCACTCATCACAATGAGCAATGACTTTGAGTTGGTTGTGTGTAACCCAAATGACAGACTACAATGTATCATGATTTGCAGTTTAGTTAATATTAGATTATGGTGCTGTCTACTATACTGCATAGAAACCACAAAGAGAGAGAACGAGAGATTCCACTCATCACCCATGTTGCTATCTTAGTTTAGTATACTTGGAATTAATACATAAAAATTTAGATCAGGGGTACATTGTGTTGGATAAGTTGAGTAACAGTATGATGAGTGCCATCAGGCCAAATCCACGGACATGTTCTTTCTCACATTAGTTCAGGAGAGCTGCATGTGAGCATTAGGGGGGAGCTGGGGATTACGAATCTAAATGTGCTGCCATCTAACGGTCAAACAAGAAATACACCAAGACAGATACAGTAGCACACTTTTTAATACTTCCCTATGTGTTGAGCTGTGTATCTTGGGAGTAGGTCTCTGTCAGGACAACATTGTTGATCCTGACTGGATAATTGTCCAAAAATGCCTGCATCTTTGGGTGATGCCTATATGTACACATTTTTAATAAATAAAATGTTTGTCCTTTCTCAAAGAGAGGTAGTCCCTTTAATATAATATTTAAATAAAAATGAAATGATTCTTCCAGTCAGTAGATGGACGCACCACTGCAACACATACATTACATTGTACCATCATTATTTTTAGAATTATGATTAGTTTGACTCATGAATCCTATTGATTTATAATACCATCATCTAAACATGATTTTGCTACTGCATTGTTGCACTGGCTTTCAGGTAAACGCATGTGTGCTTTGGACTAATGCATCTCTGCTACACTGTAACCTGTATAATTGGTTTCACAAAGAACACATTCTAATGTAATGATAATGCTCCAGTAGTCCAGTTCCAGTAGTCAAACCGACCCATAGTTGTAAAACCTAACAGGATGATTTGTTATTAATTTCTATTTTATGGGTTCCTGTAGCACAGGGCTAATACAACTTTACATATAGGTTTGGATTCCTGGTCAAAATAATTTGCCAGCAATTTCTTAGAGGAAAGGGTACCTTCCATATTTGTAAGTTCTGTTTAATTATTTAAAGTCTGGTTGGTCTCTTGTTAGGAAATCCTATCTGCAGGGTACAATACTGTGTAATCCTGGGTGAAAGTGTCTATGGTGAAGTGCATCTAAGTAGGTCAGGTGAGCATGCAGCATGCTGCAATGAAATATTTAATCATTTTCCAGAGTTGTGCCAGGGAGGCATGCTCAAGCAAGTTTCTCTAGACAGCCATGGAATTGACTGCTCTGATAATAAAATGATAAAACCAAGATAATGAACAACAAACATTATGAAAATATCATATGATAAGATGAAAAACAAGGTTTACTGAGAACTTAACGACATTTGCTAAATGTTGCGCCTATTGCACTTTTGATAGCTTTAAATGTTTTGTTTGTTTCATTTCCCTAAGAATTCTAAAAGACTGTGTTTGTTTAAAGGTCCTGAAGAGTATTATTGCAATGGAGAAGTGAAAGTGTAGGATGGACGTATTGAGAAATCTGCTGGTCATCTGGTGACAAGAGTGGAACAAAGTGTGGGTATTACGTCTTTGTAAAAAGAAACAGTGTTAACATTCAGCTCTAGTTCCCCAATGAACAATCAACTCTCCTTCAAAAGTAAATAACTGAACTAGTGTTTCATTTTGTTTTTGTACAGGAACCTTGTTGCTGCTGCTTAAATCACAATGGATTACTATGATCCATTTGCCAATTACAGTTATGATTTAAATGATTCATTTTTCGAACCGGAGTTGGATTTCAAACATACTTCAAGGTGTTTTCAAGAATCCTCATGTGTTATTTTTGTGCTTTTCGATGCAGTAATCTTTCTGCTTGGAGTTTGCGGGAACGGTCTGGTGATTTGGATTGCTGGTTTTAGGATGAAAAAGACAGTAAACACCACCTGGTACCTCAGTCTTGCCATCTCTGACATGTTATTCTGTATTTGCCTTCCACTCACTATAATACATGCGGCCATGGGCGACTGGATCTTTGGACTCTTCATGTGCAAGTTTATCTCATTTGTGATGTTCCTTAACATGTTCAGCAGTATATTCCTCCTGGTCATCATCAGCGTTGACCGCTGTGTGTCAGTCATGTTTCCAGTTTTGGCACAGAACCAGCGCACCATCAGTAAGGCCTCTATGGTGGTTGTCTTAGCATGGGCAGGTTCTGTTGTACTGAGCATCCCCTCAGGCATTTACCGGGACACTGTCAAGCATCTCGGGACCACTATCTGCTATAACAATTATAAGGCAGACCAGCATGGCCACAAGAGTGTCGCACTGAGTCGTTTCATAGGAGGATTTGCTGTCCCGTTCCTCGTCATCATTATCTGTTACTCTGTCATTATCCTGCGACTTCGGAACAACAGGATGACCAAATCAAACAAGCCATTTAAAGTCATGTCTGCACTTATTGCCGCGTTCTTCTTCTGCTGGCTGCCCTACCATGTCTTAATCCTACTGGAAGTGAACCAGCATAAGTATAGTCCCGAAGTGATGCGTATTGGCCTCAAACTGGGCACATCTGTTGCTGCAGCCAACAGTTTTATGAATCCAGTACTATATGTTTTCATGGGCAATGACTTCAAGCAGAAGTTTAGGAGTTCTGTGCTGTCTAAGGTGGAAAACGCAATGGGAGAGGAGGGCCGTACGATCAGTCGCTACCTTTCCAGGTCCAGCTCTATGGATGGGAGAGCATCTACACACATCTAATACTCAATGATAATAAAATGTAATTAGGATCCCTTATATACTTGCTCATGTATACTATGATGCAACTTAGATTCATTTCAGGAAGATTGTAAATATTGTATCTGATTTTGTTTTTGTAATCATATATTCAAGCAAGTTGTATGACCTTCATGGAAGGAAAAACTTGTTTTTGCACATTTCCATATATATATGTATTCAATTAATGCAGAAAAACATTAAGCATATTAAATGCACATGACAGTGGCCACCTTGCAACTTAAAATCTGTAAATCTAAAATGTTTGATTCATATCCCAATAAACAAAAACAACAAAACCAACAGTTTTTTTAATGCAAAAAATGAAAAATGTCTATATGTATATTTCCATAGTTTAGTTGTCCAACAAGGGACTAAACCGTTAGAAGACTCAACATTGTGTATAAGTATTATTTAAAAACAGCACAACACGTAATTTTCAGTTTTGAACAGTGATCTCTCATGAGGTGAACACCATGTAAACTTGACTAAATTAAGATTAAAGCAAACTGAGCATATAGATCTGCACTATATATATGTTTGTGTGACTGTAGTCATTTGAGTGAACAATGACATACAATGCATTCAGATGAAATGATCACATGCAAACCATTGAAACTATGACACGCATTTGCTAGTTATAAATGCAGAATTTATAGGCTATTGCTTGAGATATTTAAAAAAAACTGAAAACATTTAAAATATTTTATTTGACAACATCATTCAATTATCATTTTGTACAGAAGTGCAAAATGACAACAATGGAGAATACAGCTGCTAATATTTACAAAGATTATTACATTTAAATTCGTTGTCATCTACTGTATTTCTTCATCTGCTTGCTGAGGGGTAGATATGACGCTGCAGGCCATCTTAGCAGTCTACCATTATGGGCAACACCACCGTCAATGCAATCTGTCCTCCAACTTCCCTTTCAACATGGATGAGATGGCAACGATTGACTGGAGCCTGGCTCTTTATGTGCAAATTGCCCTCATGTTGTGTTTGTCTTCCTTTGTAAACATTGCAGATCATACACTATTCAGTTTCTGAACATACAGTATTTATTGTGTCTGGTTACATTCATTCCATAGAAAATACATTCGAATATGACACCCATATCCAGAAGGTGTCCGCCTGTCAACGAAAGCAAGAGTCACTCAAGATTAAAGCATGTGTCAAAAATAGAAACAATTTCTCAGTATTTCTTTTTTCATTATGCAATGTGTTGGTTTTGCACACATTATAAAAATAAACATCTATGGTGCAGTATACAGTATATGGAAGTTCCTTAATATTTCATGGCTTTCCTTTCAGCCTATAGCAGTTCTTTAGCAATAAAGCTTAGCACATTTCAGGTGGCATTAAGGAGCCATGAGTACAAAATGTGAATGAAACATTGGTTTTGTGGAACGTTTTTATATGTTTCTACACTAAGGAACTAAAAAGTACCACTGGCTGAGATTTTGTTACAACTAAACAAAATACTACTTTTTTATTTTTAATTAGTAAAATTTATTTAAATTAAAAAGAAGAAAATTCTGAAATAAAAATTACAATTAAATATGTCTTAATATATGATCTTTGGGGCACAGTGTTGCACAGTGAAATACAGTTCAATACTTTTTGGATTTCTACAATATGTCCAGTGTAAATAAAATATATTCTAACTATGTGCAGCGTACACCACACAATTTAATGCTGTATATATTTTTTTTCCATAGATAGCTGTCATAACTGCTCATCTTAATTTTCCTCTTAATGTTTGAAGAAGAAAAAAAACACTAAACAGTGACTCATCAGGTACAGCTAATTTACAGTTTAAATGGCATCTATCCTGTAAAATGTTAGATATAGATAAATTATGTAGCAGTTTCACAAAATGTTATTGTATGTAAATATTCTCTAAATATCTGATAGCAGCAACAGGCCATTTTCCATACATTTTCCATTTGCTGTTTACTGTATCTTACTATATTTTGCACAAAAATAACCTTATCTTACAACCCTCACTACTGTTAAATTATGTTGTATTTCTTGTGAGAAAACACATATTAAGATGTGCTTCCAGATTATCTACTAACGTACCTTATTGATGTTAAGGCACCTGCACATGTCTATGCAATACATGTGCATACAACAGGAAATAGGTGCTCCTCCACAAGATATTGTCACTTCCAATGTGACAATAATGTTATCATTATTTAGTCAATAACAAATTAAACGTAATGATGAACATAACAGGAAAGCTTGTTTATATATATATATATATATATATATATATATATATATATATATATATATATATATATATATTATG
>JAODUG010051683.1:0-15503 GCA_027564795.1 Aphredoderus sayanus
AGCAGTGCACATCATATGTGTGTGTAAACTGTAGAATTAGGTTTAGCGCCTTCTATCTGAGCTAGTGATTTGGGACATTTTGACCCAGAGGACATTACGAGGGTTAAACCACAAATAGGAATATTTGGAAACTAGCTCACTTTTTGTAATGTAGTAAATATTTATTTTAACTTATTTTAAGTTGTTACAGCAACTCAAGATAAAAAATTTTGCCAATGCCTTCCAAGTAATGCAGCAAATATTAACATTAAAATATTAAAATATCATAGATATAGTGATAAAGTCAAGATAGAGGCCTCTGGTCGAAGTTATTCTCAACTGCAATTAGTGTTACAGTAAGTGTTTGCCACACGCTGACATATATTTGTAGCCATCTGGGGTTTAAGTAGCACAGCAAGGTGATGATGAACGACTGCATGAGGACGCCATTTGTCTCCTTCGGCAATGCTAGCTGAGGTATGTGCCGCATTTTTGCACTTTTTCCGCATCCTCTTGGACCGTAAGTGTCACTTGAGATAGTGTCACAGGCAGCATAGCACTCTGTCGCTTGCCCTCTGTTCTTGAGACGTTCTATGTTTCTCATGAAGTACCCGCACCGGACATGGAAAAGCATGCTAAAAGGTTATCGGTGGTCTACACAGACCTTCTATCAAAGATAACACCCCTAGCACTCCACGAACAAAGGGAAACACAGTTGTGTGACACGGCAGTACATTCAGAATGAAGATAAGAATGGTTGGGTGGAAACAAGCCAACGCATGCAAAAAAAGTTGCAAGCTGAATTATTAAACTGCAGTGCAAGGTTTTGCTTGTCTTAAGAGGGTGATTATAGTAAGCAGCTGATATTTGCATTAATAATTGGATTAATATGCAATTTTAGGAGTTTCTAGGCAGATTTGACTAGGCTTGAGAATATACATGGAAATTGCCATTGCTATTTAGCATGTAGAGAGAGCATTTTCAAAGGTCAGAGGTCAAACCATTCCAATAGCAAATACAACATTGCCATGGGAGACTTTGGCTACAATGTGTTGATGTGATTCGTGATGTACATCAGGGACACCATGAGATATTCAAGGGTAAGAGGGTTATGCCTCTACTATGGGGTTCTGGGTGAATGAGTTACCAAAACATTTTCATCATGTGATTTTGGCAGGACAATGGGTGTAAAATCTATGGAAATATGGTTACTTTGGTCATGGTCACAATAAGTATACCTGTCTCATACTATAGTTAGTGTTAGCCACTGATCTATGACTGAAAGAGATTAAATCCACTCTGATCCTATCTAGCCAACACCAACAAAAAGCATTAAATGGTTTTATTACTGTATGTATTACAGACAAATGATTATGGCAAACAGTGTTAGGCCTTACACATGAGAGAAAATTGTGATGATGATTTTGTGTTGTATAAAACTATTTGTTATACAATTTTGTCCACACTGAATCTGTTAAGTGATGTAAAAACAAACCACGTAGACTTATCAGCTGTACTGTAGCACACTGGAGATCATAACTGCTTTCTCCAAATTCACAAAAATACTATAGAAGAGGCGTACTGTAGATATTGTATTGTTTGCTAGAGATTCGATATTTGAATCTCTAGCAAAAGTTGATAAACCATCAGTTTTCAGTTGTTAAAAGGCTCATATGTTCTGTTTCGACAGCTAATAAAAAATCTAGTCTGATCTGTATTTTGTATTGATATATAGATTAATTTGGAGGGAGGGGCTAATTCATATAATTGTGTGCAGATGGCAATGCCCATGACGTCTCTGCACACATAAAATACTGTGTTATTTCACTTGCTAGTAACTTTGGCCTACACTATCGTGTAGTTATGTAATAAACAACAACACCCTATGTTTTGGCTGAACTGTATGATTTTCAGAACCCTTTACAGAAAGTCTAAAAGTGTGTTCATTTGATTTTTACTGCAGCGATCGCAGAGATGAAACTTGAAAGGTGCATCTTTACTAGAGTGAAGCATTTTCCCCTGGCACCCACAAAAAAATAATTATCCTTTTCACTTTGAAAATTTCAAAACAACCTTTAGGGGTATGATGGACATCTGGTGCAGTTAAGAAGAGATAGATTTCATCAGTAAATGTCCCATCCTTGAATTCAATGACCTACAGTACATATTTTGGCTATAGAAGACAGTAACGCCTTTAAACTTAAAGTAACAACTACATAAAGCTATACAGGGTGTTTGTTATGATAATACCATTTGCACAAATTAATTATCTTAATATGCATATGGTATCATATGCACAGCCTAATGTTTTATCCTTATACAGGTTAAAGATTATGCAATTCTAGTCAAATATTATGCTATTAAAATACTTTCTTAAATAGCAGTATTACTGATTATTGACAAAAATGTAAATAATTTAATAAAATAAAACATTGCTCCTATACCTTGGAAATAATTGAAATTAGTATTACATTCTTCTACAAGTATGAAGTATGGCACATTTTACATGAAGGTTTGCACACTGCCTACATGTAATGAAATGATGTCCATATTTACAGACTTTACACACAGGTTGGTAAGACAGTTCGAAACAATACGGAAGGGTTTTCTAAGTAGAGTAAACGGCTTGCATACCAAAAATGTGAGCACAATGTTGCAGAGTAAAAGCTTTATTTACATGTATCTTTATTTTATGTTCCAGTTAAGGCACTGATTTACTTACCTGACACACCAGATGGTTTTTACACACACAACCATATATACAGTGGTTATATACATACATCCATCTACAGAGTCGTCCATCGAAACTGTTTAGAAAAGGGCAGGCACTTTAAACAATACTTGGCAGGTGATTGGATGAACTGTCTATCTGTAAGAAGCACCTTTTTTTTTTCATTAGCTGTCGTCACATCTACCCAATACACCTACCTGTACAATGCTGATTGGTCACACACTAGATTTACCAGACAGAATTGAAAGGATTGCTTGCCTCTCCAGACTGATTCTCCCAGCAAAGTCAATCTGCAGGTAGCAAGATCAGGATTGTCTCGCGAGGCTACAGATTTACTGTATTTATGTTCAAATAGGTATATTAAAAAAAGAATTTTTGTCTAAAAAAAAAAAAAAAAAAAAAATAAAAAAAAAAAAAAAATAGGTATATTGTTCTTGTTGCTGTCACTTCACAAACTTGCTTCAATATTTGCTGTGACTTGTTTAAGTAATTATTTGGACAACAATGGAAGCAGTACAGTGTGTGACAAAAATGATGTGATTGTAGGATATAATCATCATTGACAGGAGGAAAATATCAACTTACACTGGCCTTATCCTTTAAACCTGGAACCAGGTACAGTAGGCTACGTACCATATATGTACTGTACACTGGTGGCTGTTGTGATTTTAGATGTCAAGATGCTCTTAGTAGTACAGTTGTTTCAGACATATAGTATAGGGAGACTTTGCACACGATGGTTACGCTATGCTACTGAAAGAGACTGAGTAAGCATAAGTACAATCCCATTTGCATACTAATAGTATACAAACAGAACCTAATTTGTACATTTCACATTTAATGGTTTTGTGTGCACAAGTGATAGCCAGAACTACATAATTTCATACACATGAAGGAAAGCATGCTAGTTACAGTACATTGGTTTCAAATGTATTTTTTTCCAGATATGGCTTGCAGTTTACTTGATTTAATGAGCAGCAAGCGCATAATTATTTTAATTGGTAAGATCTTATAACAGGATTTAATAAGTTAGCATTCATTAATAAATACATGAATAAGTATCCACATATGCAAATACACTTTTGGCGCATTGTTGGCGCATTGCTACCTTGAGGCAGAGGAAAGTGATTGCGCGTTTGACCAACAAAAATATTAAGACAGTTTTGCCTAGGCGGGTGGAAATCGAGCGTACACTCTGCCTGTTACACACATTGTGACACGCACAAGCACACAAACATAAAAAGAATTTAAAAACAAGTGTGCAATGTGAAATATTATTAGTGTGTAGCCTAATCAACAAATTTTGATTAGGCTACACACTAATGGGTCAAACTTTAACATCCAGTTTAACAGTAGAAAAAATAGATGCAGCTCCAAGCACATGGTTCGAAAGCATTGTCTCTTATTACTTATTTGTGGGTTTTGGGCACTTTGGAGGTTTAGTAATGATAATGTTAGCCAAGTACAGTATTAAGATACTGTAGTAGTAAACGTATGTGTATGTATACTATATATACAATACATTTGTGCTCTCCTGTGCCTTGTGTGTGTAAGAACATTATGCATCCGACAACAGTATGTACTGTTAGGCGAATGTTACTATCTTGATAATCCCTTAAATTGAATGAAATGTTCCCTTAAAATTCGCTTTCCGCTGCCTCAAGATAGAAATGTGTCAACAATGAAATTGACCACACCTCATGACCAACACTTCCACGTGCACTCAGATGAGTGCAAGCGCATTTGCTACTGTATTTATTGTAAACAACATGGGCGCTTGAGGCTAAATGCCTGAAACTAGCAATGACTATTGGTTTGAGCTTGGCACTGAGTGGATAAGGCTTCTTGGGTGCCCTGATTGTTATATTACTGGGTGATTATGGATGATTAAGTTATGATCTATTTCTCAACACAGGTTCCTAAAGTACTTTCAATCTTATCTAAGTGAAAATAGCTACTGTCACTCTTTACCTGTCCTGTGTACTTGTGGACAGAAGATTGACTTTTGAAAAGAAAAGCAATAACAGCATAATGGACACACCCCAATGTATTAACTGCAGGAATGAATTTGTATGGTTGCTGCTGGCTCCCAACTTGGACAAAATCATGCAGTATGTCAATATTTAAATTGAATGGCTACCAAAATAATCTGGCACACATTTTGTCATGAGATGAATCTCAAATGTTGTGAGTCACATGTGCTGTATGTCGGACACCATAGAGAGAGAGCTTGTGGAAAATAAACTTATAACGATGGAAAACAGGTGTTCTGAGGCAGCATATGAGATTGCCTGTTGACTAAGGGTTTAATTAATTGTCTCAGAGCTCCAAGGCGTATGGCTTCTACACAGGATGAGCACAAAGAGAGGGGAATAAGAGCGAGTTGCCTCCAGTATTGAATATTACAAACCGTTGCCGGTGGAATCGCTAATGAACTTGGTCCAGTTGAATGGTTATCGGGGTGATTTCATTCCTCTGGCCTTTGTGTGTAATTATTGATTGTCCCAAGAAAGGTGAGGAGCACAAAGCCTGGTAAACAGCAAGTAATTAGTATTTTTGGACCTTTGGCAGGATTATACTAAGGGCGGTGTTTATTTCTCTGCAGGAAAGCAGAAGGTGTAGGTGTATTTTATTTCTTCTTCTACAGACTGCAATAACTTGAGGACAAGCTACTGATGATTTCACCTTGAGGTGTGGTGTTTTATCTCTTTGAAATATTGTGTGCAATTAGATTTTTTAATGTATATTCTTTCAATATAAGAGAAGTAAGAATAACCTGTAAACAAACAGAATTTTGAATAATGGGGATATGGGGGACAGTCAAAGAACCTGTGTGATTGTTAGCATGGCATCCACATCTGCTCAGTACTATGCAGCTTTGCAGATAGATACAACAGTGTGACACTTAACTAGATTAGCTCTCTACAAATCTTATTTCTTAACAAGCGATTTGATGTGATTTTCCATGTGTGGAGATAAAATATACATGGCAAGGCCTTCTGTGCTATTTGTTTAAGCTCCAGGAAGTTTCAGTTGAATACTTTATAGTAATAGCCACAACGAAATGCCCTAGTGTACCCACAACATACTGTGGTAGGGCTCAGTGATGTTGTCAATATTGAACATGTCTTGGAATCAATAAGGAATCTGCTTTTTATGGTCAGCATAGTTAGATTTTTACTTCTGCTTCTGCTTTCTTGTTCAGGAGATGAAGCCTTTTTATTCATGGGAATGATTCCTGTTACACATGGAGTCTTTAATGCAGAGTAAAATGGAGAACACAATGTACTCCCCTGCTGAAGGATCCTCAAGCTGTCAGGGACGTGATGCCCTGAAGTCGAGTGAAAGAATACCACCGACTTTTATGAAAAGCAATACACCATTAGTAGGTCTTTGTTGTGGGTCACTCACTACAACATATCACCGCAGTTCTGCGCTGCCTGTCTGCCACCTCTAGCCCTAGGGGTGAGACCATGCAGAGTCACTTTGAGCAACCCTCCCCCTATACAGAATGTCTAGAATACTCAGTTTGTCATATTTCGAGTTCATAAACTTTGTAAACACTGAAACAAGAGTTAGTTATATTACAAAGTCAACAAGTCAATTATAAAACTTTGGGTTTAAACAAATATTCTGTTTGGCAATGTAATTTAAAAAACATGTGTATCTATTATATATAATGTCTAATATATAACTGCAATTGAACAATTACTGTAGGTGGCTAAATGGTACTGTAATGCTTTCATGTGACAAATATTTACCCCCATGTATGTGATACATTATTCAACCACATTAGCGACAAGAGAATGGACTAATCAGAGCATCGTTTTAATTTATACTTCCGCAGAGCTGGTTTTGATTCAGGTGCTGCCGTGAGCAAGGCTGTCTGAGCTCCATGATGGACAATCAGCCCTTGGGCCCAGCTGTCTCCCCTGACACAGGAAGACCTGATTGATTACGTCTACTGCCAGTCTTCTTGAGAACTGCCAATACCCTTTATCGAGATTCTGATGAGTGGGGCCTTGCCAAAATAAAGGCATCAAGTGGGTGTCTCTAATTACCGAGCTGAGACCCTGTGTGAGAGGACGACAGATGGATCCACCAATGAATGACAGAGGATAAAGCCCTGACGCCTGGAATATCATATGCTGCTGGCTGCAGCTTTCTGTTAAATATGGGCCTCATTTCAAGAGATTACAGTCATCAACAGCTCGATTTCAGTGAGGTTAGTGTAAAAGAGAGGAGGAGATAAGCTGGTAACGTGATCGGATGATAAGAAACCATCCATGGAGGATGACAAAGGGAAGCCTTTATAGCTCTCAGTGTACTGTATGGGGTAATTACACCATACTTTCTTGTCCACTGCACAGTGCAGTGTTGGCTCTGACAAAGTACAAAGCTTGATACAGCAGCCGTTATTAAAAATGTGTATGCGTGTGCATGCGGGTGCATATAGTAGTGTTCATGGGTGTATGTTTGGGGGAAGTGGGGTCAAATGTTACACTTTCTGTATGAAAGATAAACGTATTGTTATTTTAAACTGGTTAAACCATAATACTGTAGGCCTACCTACATAATATGCTGAACACAACTTAACAAATCAAAGTTAATTTTATCAAACATTTATTTAAAATGATTTATAAATTAAGTTCTTGACCCTGACCAAAACTTTGAAAACCACCAAAAACAAGGGCAATGTACTGTACTATATCTATTCAACACTACTTTTTGTCAGTTCCTCCTGCCACCCAGAATGTACAACTGTATGGCGTCACAGATTATAGCGAGCAAATCGTAATGTAATTACATGCAAAAATTTTGACAATTATAGCTACACTCGTTTCTGCAGAAACAGCTGCATAATCACATGTAAATGAGGTTGAGGCTGTTATCGCTTACCTATTTGAATGGCATTCTGAAATCACTAAGGGGCAACTTCACTCGGAAATCACTTACTCTACCATTAGGAATAACAAAGCCTCGTGTACAATACATGAAAAAGATTAAGTACTAAATGCACCGAGCTCTCCATAAGAATCACATGGTAATATTGCACAGATGACTAACGGAGAATACAGAGGACTGTAAAGTTGAACGGAACTACAGCGGGGGGAAAAAAGTTGCAGTTAACCCTTGTGATGTCCTTCGGGTCAAAATGACCCAGAACACTAGCTCTTTGTGGCAGATAGAAGGCGCTAAACCTAATTATACAGCTTACACACACATATCATGTGCACTGCTGGCACAACAAGGTGCGTGTTTGAAACCCGAGGACAACAGGAGGGTTACAAGGCACACACAAAATAACACAAATACATAAAGAAATAATGAATTAATGAATAAATAAATACACACAGCAATGCCAATTAAAAAACACACTAAATCATACACAGTCAGATGGTGCCGCCAGGTGGGCAAATACGATATAAAAATATGCCCACCCGGACATCACAAAGTTAATAAGATTGCAGGTTTAAATAAGAGTATTGGAATATTTGCACTGCATTTGCACCAAAATGTGGTGGAATCTTTTTTATTTTTATGCCTGGGTCTTTTGAGTATATGGACTTTCCTTTCATCAGCAACTTTCTAGCATAGCTCCGCTCACCTTCACTGTGATACAGAGAATTTCACCATATCCTGTGGCTCCAGGTCCCAGATTATGTCATTATGCCATTATGACATCCATTATTTGATTAGGACATCGGAATGATGTCATTATTTTCACCTGCTTCTGTCCTGTACATATTTATACCCTTCGGCCCATGTTTCACATTGCTTCGTTGAGTGTTCTTAAGGTTTACTTTAAGTTCTCTGGTATTACCAGTTACTTTCTTGTCTAGTGTCATTGCCTTTAGCTTAGCCCCTGCCTGTACCTTTGCCTATCTGCTGATCATGTTTTGGCCTTGTGCCTGTTTCCTTGGATTCTGCTCCTGCCTTGCTCTACTGTCTCTCTGCCTGTGATTGATTACCTGGATTTTGACCCCTGCTTTACCCAGACCACATCTCAGTAAAATGTTGTTTCTACTCTCTATCTGTGCCTCAGTCATTCTTTACTCTTGGTGCCGCACCAGCGAGTTGGTTCAGAGAAATACCGAATACATTGGAATGCAACACTGGATTTAATGTGGCTCTATAAGACATTTTCTGCCACTACATATCACACTAAGCACCAACATCTTGGTCGTGCTTCATGGGCCACACACACCTGCACTATGGGCACGTGGCTGGTGAAGATATTGAACAGAGGAGATACAGTAGGAGTACAACACACACCCAGAGGAAGTGTTATGCCATTCACTGCTTAGGACACAATTGCTCCACTACAGTATACACTATGTTTACAGTAGTTTCTATAATAGCTTCTATATTAATGTTTAAAATATTGTATAGGACATTTAATATTGGTTTGACCATGCAGTGCTTGGTCAGTGGTCAATGCAGATTGTTGGGGGTTGGGGCAATCACCCTTCCTGCCAGACTTTGTGCAACACAACAAAAGGCTACTGCAGGTGAGAAGACAAACCTGTACACAGCCGTCTGCTGTTGGGGCACCGCAGTAGCTCCTGGTGATCACTTATCAGTAGGCAAATCAGCTTAGTCATTGACCCTCCTGGCCTCTGGCGCTCATTACTGCTGCCTCTGACAGTGATAGAAGGCATGGGTTGTCCTGCAGTATGGTGCACACATTGGGAATACAGGGGTCGTACCTAGTAGGTGGCCAGATTAGTGTGTGCCAGAAAGCTCTCTGGTCTACTCTGCCCCAGGCAAGCTTTTGCCTTCTGCCTGACGGGGCTGGTTATAGGACTGGGGGACCCTCCATGCCACCTTTTTCTGTCCTTCAGTAATCCAGCTCTTGTTACCCGGGATATGGGAAGAGAAACCTGAATTGAAGAGTGGCTGCACTGAGTGATGTCATGTGGTTCAGGAAAGCACTCAAGGCATTATGGGCCCAACGTGCTGAGTGCACTGAAATGAGAGAGGATCAACTGCAGCTTTCTAGCAGTTTCCACAGCCTGGGCCATGCACAACAATGTGGCAGCTAAACACAGAGTCGCGTCGCATATTCTGTTTGGAAAATGGCTCAGTGCACCTCTAACCCTTTTTAAACAACAATGCTCAATAACATACCTGGATCATATTGTCTGCTGTACAGTATATGCAGGGTTAACACAGGTTGAATCATTCTCCTGGGTCTATGTGGGTCGTGATAATGAATCACATGATTTTGAATCAGGTTTTCAGTTTAGTCTGATGAATACTCGTCATATCTACACAGCAAACCATACTGTGCCACAACAATATGACCAAGATACATTTTATACCAAGATAAAAGTATAAATCATACTTTCATATTGCATTAAGGGGGAGTATAATCTTGCTTTCTCTATCAAGTCACATTCTTCAACAATGAAACAATTACAGTATTCAAAAAGGATCATCAGCAGTCAAAGAATGACAAGAAATCAAGTGAGAAAATTCACCTCTTCCCACATTTTTCCAGTTCCACCTGGGGGCTGAGTTTACAGTGCTGATACAAGGTGCCGAAACTGACACATTATGTGTGTGTGTGTGTGTGTGTGTGTGTGGGGGGGGGGGTTCTCCATTGCTTTGTGATTCTGTTGTCTGCACTTCTATAAATAATCCAAGGTGCAATGTTAACACAAAGACTCAGAGATACGATTACCGAGAGAGGGAGAGGGACAGGGAGAGGGAGATGGAGAGGGAGATGGAGAGAGAGAGGGAGAGAGAGCAGTGAGAAGAAAGACAATACCGGAGCATGTGGGATGTGTGGCTGATTTCTCTTTTAGTTTAGGCGGGTGTGAAGTCTATGGAGTGGTGTGCTTCACCCACACACAGTATTGGCCAGATTAAACGTGTTGGACGGAGGCTCTCGTGGTTTTTAATCTGCTTTCCCTGGGCCATTACCCCAGCATGGGGGAGTACAAACACCCTGTATTGTTTTTGCTCTAATTCTGGTCTATCTTTTATTAGATCATCATGACAGTAGAAGTGACTGGGAATGGTGGTGAAGTGTGCGTGCGTGCGTGCATGCGTGTGTGTGTGTGTGTGTGTGAGTGTGTGTGTGTGTGTGTGTGTGTGTTGGGGGGTGTTGACAGAGGTCCTGTAGTGGAAGAGCATGTAGTGTACATTTTTAAGGAAAGAGAAATGTAGAGTTAAAGCATAGTTACTTCTGGTCTTTTCAAAGTTAATTAATAATCATTATTAATATTTAATGTCACCTACACTTTCAAAGTCATGGGTGTCCATACATAATTATCTACTGGCTGTATCTAGAGTCTATCTACAAACTTTAGGTGGTATTAGGGGTGCCCTTTCTAAAGAATGTTGACTAATCCCAATAATTTATAGCGGCAATTTACAGTTTTCCAAGAACAGACCAGCATTCAAAATAACAAACTAATACTTATGTTACACCATGACTAATGATTCCAGGCAATTAATAAATCAAAAAAGCCAATTTCAAAAATTGGTGGTGGTTGCTATTGTGGTGACAGTCACTTTATTTATGGAGCTAAAGCTTTAAGTTTGGCATTTAAAATTTTAAATAAAATAAAAACATTTGCATGTTTTGAAAGTAATTGAAATTGAAATGTGGCCACCAAAAATAAAAGAAAGAAGAAGCTGACATGAAGAAACAGTTTGTTTCTTCGCTTATTTCAGTGCATGTTTTTTCAGATGCAGAACTTCTCAATGTCAGGTTACTGTCCCTGTTTCGCCATGGAAGGGGAGGAAATGTGTTCGAGTGCTGTGACTATCAGCTACCTTTTCCCATTAGTCATCGTTTTCAGTGTGCGATATGTGTTGAATTTGTATGTGTTTCCTTTTGTACATGTACACGCTGCTAACCACAATGTTTTTCCCACATACAGTAGTGCAGTCGTTTTGTGCCTTTTGTTGATATTGGATAGATGGAAAAGAGGAATTAATTTGTTTTTTACATATAAATCATATTAGATGAGTGTCGTTAGTGTCGACCCTAGCCTATGTTGTTCCATGAATGGCTGCCTGGAGGTTTGCTGATATAGGCATAGCGAGCCAGGTTTCATTCCTCTCTTTTGTCCTCTCCTGGTATTCATCATTTAACTCAAATGTTATTTGTGAAAATATGTTCATCTTTAAGGAACAATATTTGTTACAATCTAAGAGAGATTGTTTTATGTAATTAGTTATTGATACATGTAATAGTGCTGTTACTACTATCAGCAGTCATCAAATGCCTCTTGTCCAAACAAATTACCCCTCTAAACCCCTGCCCTTCCATGCCCTAACAGATACAGTAACCTGACAGTAAACTTTAATTGAAGAATAAAATAAAAAAACACACACACTGAAATAAACTGACATGAAGAAAGAAATAAAAGAATGCCACTGATGAAGCACATAAGAATAAACAATTTAACATCAAAAACTTATTTTTGGTGGCCAAAGTTAATTTCAAAAGAAGTGTTTCAATGCTAATGTTTCATTTTTTATTGAAATCATTTTTAATCTATGCCGATGTTTTTGCTTATTCAATGCCAAACTTAAAGTATCTGATTTTGCTCTATTTATTCAAACCACATATTCTGGGATTCTGGAGGTACTGTAACACAATTGATTGAGTACCTTAACATCAGAGGCTGTAAAAATATGGGCAAAATATAAATATAGGCGGGCTAGTCCGTGTAGTCACTAGGTGAAATATGTATAATAACAATGCATACAAATATATATATATATATATATATATATAACATGAATTATTCTCAAGTAGGAAACATTGTCAGACATTGTGCCATCTTTGTGGACCCCAGATATACTGTAAGTAAATGCAAATGAATAAAAACAGACACCTTTAGGCTGTTCAGAAAAGAGGGGTGAAATCTACAAGGTTTGGCAGACTCAGTTCTTTCCCTCAGTACTAGGGTAATGCAGTTGTACCACTAAAGCTGTCAAAGCTTGTAATAGCAGGGCAGATAAAGTGCCGCTTCAGTATTACTAAAAGGCCGTAGTACAATGAAACTCAAATATGTGTATGATGTAGTATGAGGTGGGGTTATCACCTAGCTCAAGAAATACATTTATGGAAAGGCAAGGAACTGAGAAGATTGACTCTTCTGAAGGACTGAATATTCAAAACGGCAGTATTTATTCAGATCCAGGTGGGGGGCATGCCAAATCCTCTTGGTGTATACCACCGTGGTCACTTTGCGGAGGTGAATGGTGATCCAGTCAGTGCACAATGAACACACAGAGTTTAGGAAGTTTTGACCATAAGAGCAGGAAACAAAAGATTCCATTCTGCAGTGCATCATGATAGTTCATTATAATTATAATTGTGGTAATTGTTTACAGTTTAAATTGGGCAGTTTCTAATATACATGCAATATACTGTACCTTCAAGTATGGTTCAGTTACACTCACACAAGTTGCATTGCTTTTGCTTCATATCACATTGGCTGCCGTTACACCTTGTAAGATTTACAGTACAGGCCACGCCTGCATTATCAGCGCTCAACAAATCAGCTGTGTTCATTCTGCTGTTGCACCTCCCGGTAGTATGGGCTGAGCTGGAGAGTCAATATCACTTGGATCCAGTTAATAATCAATTGGTATGGGACTACTTCTTTAAAGTATGCGTCTGTGTTCTTTGGAAAGTCTTTGGGCCATATTTTAACGATCTAAGCGCATGATCTAAAGCACAAGGCGCAAGTGCATTTACGGTGTGTCCATATTCACTTTTGCTTTAACAGCGGATAAAACATGCACAGCTCCAGGCACATGGCCTGGTTCTAAAGGGTTGTACTTACTCTCTTAATTATTCATGGGTGTGTTTTGGGCATAACATACAATAAACCAGTGTCATCTCCCTTTCCCTTAAAGAAGCCAGGTGCACTTGCACCTTAGTGGACTGCTATTTTAATGTCAGATTTGCAAAGTTAAAAGAGACTGTTTCTCTGCAGAGGAAACAGCTCATCTTCTCATGAATGCACACGAGCAGACCATCTATAGAAATAGCAGGATTCCACAAGGATCTAAAAAATCTGTCTGAAACTAACAGACACTTGCTTTGCATTGCTATGTGCCATTTTGTGCCAGGTGTAAGATATAGTAAGACCCTTTGTCTTGTACACTTGTACTTAGCTTGTCTGTTTTCTAAGAAGTACCGGGTGTGTTTGACAGTTATACTGGGCCCAGTTCAGTTTTTGTTGTTTTAAATAAGTTTTAGTCAACTTCAGTATAACTGTTGACTGTGTAGCATTCCAACCTATTTTAAACCTCCAGTAGGTTTTATTGTTTCTGAAAAAACTGTTCTAATGTATCTACAAAGTCAAAGTAAGGTGAAATGATTGCCTGGTAATGTGGTTTCACCTAGATTCCTTGGTCAAAACAGTTTCCCATCAGTCTATGGGTCTTTTGATCAGCAACAGAAATGCGAGTTGCTATTGAGAAAAACAACAACAACGATATACAGTATTTTGTCCATTAAGAGCAGGAGACAAACACAATATTTCATCTCAAATGTCAGTGTGCAGCTTTATATTGAGGGAAGGAAGCTATACAATGAAGAGGTTTACTAAAGTTCCTTATACTGTAGGTCATTTACAAGAATTCTGAAAGAAGAAACTTTTATTTCAAAGGTTCTTCATAGTGTTTAAATAATAAGCATTAGGAAGAGACTGGTGCATACAAACAATGTAACTTCAGACGTTTTCGTCAAGAGTACAGAAGCAAGGCTTGACTTGCTCTAAACATCAGAGGACAATTTGAAATACACACACTTTCATCTCAAATGTACTGACAACAAAATTGATTCCATCACTGGTGTTTGTTTATTTTCATACCCATGTGTTAAAATATGATAAGATTGCCAAGCAGCCACAGAAAGATGACATTATACCCATGACAATGACATCCTCTCAAACCACACATTTTTTTTTCTTTCTATTATGCTCCTCATGAATCAGAGTGGAACACAAAGCAGATTTATTTTATTCAATACAATGTAGGTCATAAGCTTTAAAGCAAGGGTCAAGCCCCCGTGGAGTATTCTCTGACCAAACCTAAAAGAGAATAGAATAATACCACAAAACCCATGAGGCTATACAGCTTGCTGTTATGCTCCAATAATGTACTTCATG
This sequence comes from Aphredoderus sayanus, assembly GCA_027564795.1. NCBI lineage: Eukaryota > Metazoa > Chordata > Actinopteri > Percopsiformes > Aphredoderidae > Aphredoderus > Aphredoderus sayanus. The sequence goes on from JAODUG010051683.1 coordinate 14,857, forward strand.
GTAAAACAAAACATCACAAACACAACATTATGTTCCCCTTTGTGAAGATATTTTCTCATTTGTACTTTATATGTAAATGAATAGAATACACACGTGGCCATATTCATGGTATTATAGATCACGGCTTTGCAATCATTTGTGGAGTGTAAAAAACTATATATGGGCAAACACAGTACGCAAAAGTATGTTATGCCTCATTGCATACTTGTAACGATTAGAAAACCCATGTTCACAGGGGAATTCCGTATTATTTCAAAATGTATCTATGTACAGTTGAGTTGGAGGCAAATCTACCAAAAATAAATAAATATTGTAACCCATATATGATGGTTCTTCAGATCTCTCTAGTACATGCATTCTATTTTTGTATGGCACTGTCAAAGAAAGCAATGAAGCATTTTTATCCAATAGTCTGATTTACTAATTAACCCTCGTGATGCCCTTACAATATTGTCTTGAACCACCAGATGGCACCATCTGATTGTGTATGATTGTATGGTTCATACATGTGGTTTTTATTGTCATTGCTGTGTGTATTTATTTCTTTATTAATAATTTATTTATGTATTCGTTTGTTTTTTCGTGCCTTTTAACCCTCCTGTTGTCCTCGGGTTTCAAACACACACCTTGTTGTGCCAGCAGTGCAC
>JAODUG010051703.1:0-15503 GCA_027564795.1 Aphredoderus sayanus
CTGGTGGTGAGTTGGGTCAAGGGGTGGGGGAAGACTCTGGACAGACCTGGTAAGCCCAAGCGGGTGGTGTGGGTGAACTAGGAAAGTCTGGAGGAGGCCCCTGTCCTGCCACCGGGATGGATGAGAGCCGTCGGGAAATGCTGAAAGCTCTGGGTGTGGAGGGGATATCGTGGATGACATGCCTCTTTAACATTGTGTGGAAGTCTGGGACAGTTTCCAAGGAGTGGCAGACCGGGGTGGTGGTTCCTGTGCCAATTATAGGGGTACCAAACTTCTCAGTAAAGTCTACTCCAAGGTGCTGGAGAGGAAGGTTCGGTCGATAGTTTAAAGGGGTGAGGGATTCCCTTCTAAGGGCTATCCAATCACTGTACACCCAAAACGAGAGCAGTGTCCGGATTCTCGACAGTAACTCAGACTTGTTCCAGGTGGCTTTGTCACAAATCAGGTTTGTGGTATTAATGGACAGGATATTGAGCCACAGTTGTGGTGGGGAGGGTTTGCGGTTCGGTGGCCTCATCAGTCCGTGACCTTCAGCACTCACTAGATCAGTTTGCATCTAAGTTGACACTTCCCTAGGGAGGTGTTCCAGGCATGTCCAGCTGGGAGGAAGCCTCGGAGAAGAGCCAGGACTAGGTGGAGAGATTATATCTCCACACTGGCCTGGGAACGCCTCGGGATCCTCCAGTCAGACCTGGTTAATGTGGCTCTGTACAGGGAAGTTTGGGGTCCCCTGCTGGAGCTGCTGCCCCTGCGACCTGATCTTGGATAAGCGGTTGAGAATGGATGGATGGATGGATGGAGAAGGTGTCCTTTAGCAAGGCACTTAACACGTAATCACAAGTAGATTCCAGTTATGTTCTAACAGATTGTTGTACTCTTCATCTCACATTAAGATAATCTATTGGAACTGTGTACATTTAAAACAAGGGCATACATTCTCTCAACAGGGACAAAACTCAAACCTGTTCATCTTAGCAGTCAGTTGGTGTGACAGTGGGTATGTTTTAACAGTGGAGAACTACTGCAACATGTATTATATTAAGCAAAACCATAGCATAATATTTGTGTGTGTCTAGTGGGATCTGGCTATATATGGCTTGAAGTGTGAGTTTAATCATTTTGCAGTATTTTCTCTGGCAGTGGTGGCAATGTTCTTGCTGTGGTAATTCCAACACAGCTAAGTAAAATATAGTGGAAACACCACCTTCTAATCCTCGAGTGATATTTCCGTTTTCGTCTCTCACAAGCTATTTTTCATTATTTTATTTGTATGGTGGACTGTATGGTGGATTGAGGTGAGGCAATACACACAGTAGTTCCTTTTTAAGGAACTTTCTATAGTCTTTCATTTATAAAATCTCTGCTAAAATCTCAAATGTTTGAAACTCAACAAAACATAAGAACATATGACTGTAGGGAGACAGTTTGAGTCTAAAATTGTTGTAACAATGGTTTCAAACATTCTAGTTGCATATTGATATTGTCAACATAAAATACCATAAAATGACATTAATGCGTGTGAACTCCAGCTTTACAAGTGTGCACAGGCATTGAATTTAAGAAATCACTTAATTAAAGTTGTCAAAGAGATTCTTCAAATATTTTGCCTTGAAGATGAAAATACATAGCGGACTTGAAATATCCTCTGTGAATATTACCACCTCTACACATTGACTATTAACTTGGTGTGTTTTGATTGGATGGGGGAAGTGACAAACAACCCACAAAGTGACACTGAGTTCTTGTTGATGCCGATGGGAATAACCTGATCACAGTGTCCTCCTTTGACTATGAAATACTGGAGACAAATATTAGCATGTGCAAAGTTTGAGATGTATTTTGATGAGCAAATTCTGAAAAGCAGAAAGTTTCTGGGTATATGTCACAACATAGAGACTGCTATGTACTTTGTGTAAACTTCTGTGGGATCTGTTTGTGCTTGTAAGTGTGTGTGTGTGTTTGTGTCTCTAAGTTTTAAGCCCATGTGTTCCACTGCTGCCAGTCTGACCTGACATCCTGCCTCCTAGAGAAATGCGTGGGTGGAAATGGTTGGAGATATGGCTTGTGTTTGGAGTGTTTGTCAGTATGTGTGTAGGTTTCATTTGTGCTTGCATAGCCTACACTGTATGTATATGTATGTAGGTGTATGCTGTTATGCATAAATGCGACTGACATAGCTAATATTTTTTAGCTTTATCCACACTTGGGCATATACAGTAGGTACATATACAGCAAGTTATGGCCAGATTGTTTCACTGCATCCATGCAAAAATAAGATGGTCTGTTCTCATTATCACCTATCTGTAACATAGCAGAGTTAATGAGACCAGCTATTTTGAGCTTGGATGTATAGAAATGTAGGTCATACAAGTTCCACTTAACCGCATTGGTTTCATCCTATCCTCCCTGTAGTATAATACTACTTTAGGATAATGTGGAAGTATTGCCAGGTTGTACATTCTTATAATCTATTGTTCTGTATCAAGCCAGGTTGATGCATGTTGATGTTCACTATTCTGGTTCCTGGAATGCTCCAGAAAGATGTTTTAATATATTCTGTTATTCATCTATTGTTTAGTCAAGTACTGCCAATCATACTATAAAAAATATTAGTAATAATCCCTTCACATTTACCATGTAAATGGAGGGTTTATGGGTAGAGCCTTTCAGTGTTTCCAACAAAAACATTGTTTTACACACGAAGTGCAATTTTCTCCACAAATTGAGGAGTGTCCCTTTAAATGTAAAATTTGTTTGATTTATATTTAATGAAGAAGAGTTGTTTATCAGATACATTTTATATACTGTACATGTGTATACAGGAAGTTGTAGCCTATTGCTATAGTGTTATACACTACTCATAGTGGTGTCATTATTATCTTTTATGATGTGATAGCATCTGTTTGGTGTGAATGTGTGTTTGTGTGTGTGTGTGTTGAGGTCATTATGTTTCGAGGGTTAACATGGAGGATTAATGGCCCTAATCCATGTGTTGTCCCCTTGATTAATATTTCTAATGTGGTCCGTCCTGGTAGTCATAACAACTGCACGTGACCCTAATGAACACGATAGCACTAAGAGGCATTAACCTCGAAATTCAGCAATACAGCGCACTGACAGATTTAGTTCTTATCTTGGTGGGTGTCTATGTGTGTGTGTGTGTGTATGTGTGTGTGTGTGTGTGTGCGTGCGTGCGTGCGTGCGTGCCTGCCTGCGTGTGCGTATGTGTGCGCAAGGGGAAAGGACTGTCTGTCTCACCCTACTGTATGAATCCTGGTTTTCTTTATTAAAATATTTAAACTTTAGAATATACTGTTGTATGTTCTCTCTGCACCTATGCCAGTAAGATTGATGAATGCGCTCCTGTTTGTTTACTTGGTAGAATTTAAATAAATAAATGTTACTTTCTGTGTGTTTGGTGTTTGCTCAGCCAAAAAGGTAAACAGATCTCTACATTTTTATATTTATTAGGACTAAGCGTCTGCGATATTTCGAGAGCTTCAACGAAACTCTTCATCAGACAACCATGATCTTTATGTCAGAACTCCGGGTCCTGATCTCTGCAACATGTCCACCTCCAGACTTTAGCTACTGAACTGTTCTGGTCCATGTCTTTCATGTCACCCTTGATTAGGTTATTAGTTGCACTTTAAACCTTGTGTGTTGAATAGTCCTATGCTTAGTTGTTTCCTTATTCATAACCCCCTATGTCCACTGTGAATATGTGTTTTTTCCTCTAGTGTTTTTGACTCTGCAAGGTTACGATGACTTTTAACTTGCCTTTTTGTACCTCTGCCTGGATTTATTATGTGGTTTTTGGATAATTTACTGATTCTGTCTAGTAAAAGTATTTTGCATTATACTTCTCTCTCAACCTGTTCTTTGCCTGATACGTGAAGGGTTACTTTATTAATCTCCTTACAGAAACTTCTTAAAGTTATATATGACTTTTAAATTACATAGTTTTTTTTGTAACTCATTCAACACATGTTTTATATGTTAAACACTTTGCAAACGCACATGCGCGCGCGCACGCACTACTCTGTGACAGAATGCTATGCCTACTGGCATAAACGCGCGCGCGCATCCAACACACCAGACAAATCCTGTCGCTCGGACTCTCTCTCTCCTTTTGTGGTTTTTGTTTAAAAGAATGCACGCGACCCCCACAGTCATCAACACCCCCGGGCGCTCGCGCATTCATCACTGCATCCGTTCATCTGAACCCGGTGTCTTCTCGTACACGCCCCCCACCCCCCCGCCCCGCCCCCCAACACACAAACACACACACACACACACACACACACACATACACACACACACACACACACACACACACACACACACATCATTGATTCTCTTCGCTGTTGTTTTTTTCTGAGCATCCTATAGCAAACAACCCACTGTATTGACGCCCTTAGGCTATGCCCATATCTGCGTTTCTATTCCAAAAGTTAATTAAAAAAGATCCATGCATGGGACAGTTGTTGCTTTAAAGACAAGGCGTCTTTTAATTTTTTAGCCACTATTACAAGAGGGGGATTCTCTAAAATCGCTAAAATAACGAATGGACGACGTTCTGTTATCATCCCAAAAGTTTAAGCTGTCTCTTCTCTGGAGGAATGCACGAAATGGCTATAGTCTACACGCCCGCGCCTAGAGAAGAGTTGTGTTTTCTGCCAAAAAACAACAATATTTAAATAACAATAAATAACAATATTTACATTGACTATATACCTCACTGCAAGATCGCGCACTGTGCGTGCACCGTGCGCATGCACTTTTCTATCCAACCAGTATCTATTCACCAGTTGAATAGCAAATTATTGAAAGAAGGAGAAAAAAGCCTTGGGAAAAGCAGGGAGGGGGCGGCAGGAGGTGTGTGTGCGTGCGTGGGGGGGAGGCAGTGACAACAGCTCCTTTCCCTTCTTCCCAGATGATATGAATGCTGACGAGCGCGGCTCATTCCTCCCAACCCGTCTCGATATCTTATGTGCCAAATTTAAAAAATAACAGCCACTGGTTTAAAGAAACGAACTGAGTTTCGGTGTCCCTGGTCAACCCTCTCCAGCCAACCCCCACCACCGACTTCGAACCGGTATGGTGTTTGTGGCGATGGAGACGTAAACCAAACTCTGTTTCACAGAAGTATAGAGGAACGAATCCACGACAAGACACTCGGAGTCGAAGCGGCTATGGAGACGCGCTGCTGGGAGGCGGGAGTCTAGACGCAAAGAAAACCGCTCGCAAACCTAACGTTTACTATCCGTTCTTTAACCGTGCTTTAACCAGAACTGAGTGTTTTTGGTTTTTGTTTCATCTATTCGGGTTGAGGCTATATCTTTTCAAGCAAAAATGCAGAGCAAGCGGGGATGCCGGAGACTAATGCTGCTGTGGTGCGTCTTGGCTGTGCACTTGGTCCCGTCTGTCCATGGTAAGATAACACATCTTGTGATTTGGGACATTATATTGTGCCCAAATGTTGCTTTGTTCCTTTAGATATTTGCAGCACATGTCCTCAGTTTGAGCTGTGAACGATGAGCGGTGGTACCTTAAGCACACACTCCCACAGCGCAAAGCCAAAATGAGGTCAGTGAGGCTTCGATTGTAGGTTAGGAAGCCAACCGCTCAGTGAATTTTAATGCGAGTTGCAGTGATTTCAGGGAAATCACTGACGTTTATTTAACGGCGTCTGATTAATTTGAGTGAAAGAATACAAATAATGCGGGCCTAATTGAATACAGTATACAGTCCGAGGATGTCAGGTTGGTAGGCCATAGAATACAAACTGACACTAAAGCAACATTGCCGTCTGACCAGTGTCCGGGTCGGCAACGGGCTAGTCAATGGGTAGCCTGATGGTAGGCTGTGGTGAGCCGATGCAGTAGAAACACTCGCTCCCTCGAGGCTGCTCGCTGTCACTATGGCAATGATGGAGCCCGGCCCTACACAAAGACGAGGATTACGGCCGGGGGTCCCTGATGATGAATTATTCATGAAGCCATGAACGGACATTCTGATACACACAGGCAGCGCCTCGACTTTAGACTGGAGGGGGGAAACAAACGAGTAAACATAAAACAGGCTCGGCGAGGGCTTTCTCCCTTTGTCTATGTGCATGAATGCGCAAAGCGGTATAGCCACACATTACGGTCAAATTAAAATTGAACGCGAGCCAGCAGGATTAAGTCACTAGACAGCAATTGGTCGCGACTAGCCATTACATTTGGCCTATTTGGTCTCGTTTCTATTTGGGTGTTGATGGAGTGTCCTGGAATTTGCTACAAACCGATTGATTCCTCAAGCTCCCGGGCTGCGCTGGTGTCTAGCCTATACCCATAGGCAGTGTGTGAGTGACTGCATCAGGGACGCGACACAAGGAAAATCAAATGAATAGGCTACACTACAACGTTCGGCTGGCATGGCTACTATCCATCCCAACACCTCACAGCCTACAGTATTGGATTGGATGACGGACATGCTTGTGCACCTGCTCAAACAGCTAGTGGTGTAACAATACACACCTTAGCCTACACGTTTTCTATCAATTTGTATTTTTAAATCACAGTTTGATTCGATTGTTTAACAATATCGTATACCCTAATAAACTTGACTTAAAGCAGCTACCACAGCTGCACTACTACCACAGCACGACACCGGCTCTGCCGTATGTTACATGTCTGCCCGCCCACTCTCTCACTGATTGGCACATGGATTTTCTTGGCCAATAGGAGGGCCAGGAATGAGATGAGCGCGTTTGAGAGAATGAAAGTGAGAGAATAATTGCTAGAATTCAAAACGTTGGTGGTGCACTCTTTTAAACACTATTTTATGTTGCTGATTACCAAGTTTTGAGTTCCTACATTATTGTTGTACACCCTTACAAACAGCAATTCATCTCCCCTGACTCCCTTCATCCTACTAGTCAGCCATCACTGGGTAACACTCTAGGCACTCTAGGGCATTCATAGGCATAGGGCTATGAATATACAGAATCTGTTGGTATAGCAACATAATATCTATGGGTACCATATGTGGCCTGGTTTCTGTTTGTATTAAGTTTGTAGTCCGAGTATTATTGACCAATCATGTCCAAGTGGAGAGCAAAATAGTCTGAACCCATTTGCCCTGATGCAATCTTGGAAATAAACTGCTATATGGTCTGACGACAATTTCACTTTTTATTAGCGTTCATATGTGGATATTTGTTAATAAAGCTGAACTCCACGACAACTACATTCTCATGTCTCGTCTCACGTGTAAACAATGACTAGTGGGTGGAAGGGAAAGTCTTGGCCAGGATATCGGCTGGCTGGAAATATCCTAAACATTTTGGACCTTGCCCCCAGAGGCTTAAGCACCGTCAGACAATGTATCCGATGTATCCGATCTTATGCAATGGCCTGCTGACACATATCTGCCCACTGACAGATCTGTGCAGGGAGTTTATCTTTAAACCAATCCCTGCCCCGTATTTTCTCCATAGCCATTTAATATGGAAAAATGTATATATACACTCAAAAGAAACCCCCACTCTAAAGCTGTAATGCCCAGTTATGGGGTATTGGCTCATCTCTCTCTTTCCTTCTCTTCCTCCCTCTCCCTCTCTCTTCCTCCCTCTCCCTCTCTCTCTCTCTCTCTCTCTCTCTCTCTCTCTCTCTCTCTCTCTCTCTCTCTCTCTCTCTCACTCACACACGCGCACAGCGTACAGTGCGTGTGCGCTCGTTTGTGCGCGGGCCGACTGGGGGTGTTTACTGGGGAAGGGCGAGAGGTGCGGGGGAGCGGGGCAGCGCGCGCCTCTGACGTATTCTAATTTGGGTGCGAACAGGTACGACGCCACCTGGCGGCCGGCAGGTGAACCCTCCAACAGCAGAAAAGAAGATAAGTTAGTTACAGTAGAGTATTGTCTAGTTTAAGTAAATGCTCTGCTTGATTAAGCGTTGTATTGAAAAATTAATCCTCTGCATATACCTCACATTGTTTCACCTATAGCCAACTAAGTAGGCTACAATTAATATATTCATAATAAATATAAAATATCGTATTATAGAACAAACCCGCAGAAGAATAATCAGTATAAATCATAGCAGAGGAATATAACGTTTACATGAATGCATGCCCGTTAACATTGCCCGTTTGCTCACAGAGATAAATCCTGTCCAATAGTACCATCTAGTGTTCATTTAATGTTTAAAATAGCTATAGCTATAGCATGCTCATAAATACATGTACTGTATACCTTTCCCTACATCTGACAATATTGACTGTTGAGTAGACAATACCGTATATATGATTAATGTGGATTGAGACAATTGCCAATCTTAGCTCAGTAGTGACATTTATACTTACACACAAAGAAAGTTAGTTAACTTAAACCTCACAATCAGACACCTCAAAAGACGCTCTGGCGAGGCACGCTATGGGTTTTAGCGTGTCTTGTACGTGGGGGGTCTTGTACTCAAACCCAGCTCCCCTATGCCAGGTTTGGCATCCTGGTCGGAACGAGATACACTCTCATTGCTTTACAAGTTCCTGATGCTACTTATGGTGGGCTGGGCATAACTCGGACATGTCCAACAAAGACTGGAACCAATAATAGGCTTACATTAACTTTCACTGTATTATCTGTCTCTCCAAGGATACAGATTTATGTCATAATTAATATGACATAAATTACAATATTCTAAAAGGATAAACGGTACACAAAAAGATAGTCATAGTGATGTATGTAGACATCGAAAGAACTACATTTCAATCAATATCTGTATCTTAAATTATTTTTTTAAAGAAAGCAACTTTTTCATGCTACACTTTATTCTAAAATGTATTATTAAAATGGAAAATATGGTAATTTTATTTATTTAATTAATAATTTTTTTTATTAATTTATAGCATTAGATAACATTTCACTTTCGCGTCATCAACCAAGATGGCAACAGGCCTACATAAGCAAATGTAGGCTGTCCCTAAACTATACGTTCTAACGCAACGTAATGTAAAAGTTGGTTGTTTTTGATTAAATAAATGACTTTTGACAGTCGTGTCACTGGTTGATCACATTGACCTACAGGTTAGATAATTCTATCAAAATATGAAACACTATAAAATACATGAAGTATATACAAATTATATTTATTATAATATGAATATAATCTGAATTAAAAGAGTTAGAGTACCACAGTTATGAATCAGATTGCTGTATCGCTTGGTCTTAAATCTTAAATTTACTCTCATTGTTTGTGTGTGTTCCTATTCTATGTGAAAAACAGAGACACTGAGGATCCATACCCCACATAGAACCCAGCTACTAGTTCTCCAGTGAAGTCACAGCTGAAGGTGTGGATGTGTATCAGTGTGTCAGAGGAGAATGTGTAGAAGGACAGAGAGCCAGCAGGCCTGTCAACATACACTCCTACACTGTTAACCACAGAGGAGAGAGAGATGGGTGTCTCTATAATATTGTGTCTGGCAGTGTAATCATCAGCATCACCACTTAATAAAATGTAACTTTGATCTCCACCTTCTAGTACCCAGGACTGTTATTACATCCAAGCAAACAATCACCACCCCATCCTCCTCTACGGATTTCTCTATAAGCCACTCCTATAGAAACCCATCCTCTCCATTCTACCTCCCAGTAACATCTCCCAGTAAGTATCTCTTTACACAAGACCTGGGGGTGGCAGGTAAATCTGTCTGGGTGAGCGGGATAGGAGGACAATGCTCCCATTGTCACCTTCTTGTTGTCCTCAAACAGGGAAAGGCATTTATGTGCTGTGTGTGGGTCCAGTGTGAGATTACAGGCATCTGGTGGTGAAGAAGAAACAATACAATATCACTTTAAAGTCTGATATTCCCTTGAGTCGTTCCCACTGTATGAACCGTCCATCAAACAGATAAATGTTTCTGGTACTTAGGGTTCCTGCATCAATATAAGAAATTTTGCAGGCTGTTAGCACCCAACAACTTCTCCATCACGAGTTTAGCTGGCCATAACTTGTATTTTATAATGCTGTTGTATTGATAAATATAACATTGTACACATAGTATAAAGAGAACAATCTTTAGTACATATTTTCCATAACAGACTGCGCCACGTAATTTCTTCGGGCTGTGCCCGACTAGGCTCCGTGGCAGATCCGGCCACTTTGCGCTCGCCGACAAGCCCTCTCTCTAGGCCTGGCTCCAGATGGGGGCCTCGGGCTTCCTCCAGGCAGGGTAACTCTTCCTCTGTTGTTATTGTCCATGAATGGTCTTTTGAGACCACTTTGCCTTGGGAGACCCTACCAAGAACACAAGGCTCCAGACAACACAGCCCTCAGGTTCATAAGGACACACAAACCTCTCCACCGCAATCAATAAATTAATTAACCTTTATTTATATAGCACTTTTCATACAAATACATTTAACACAAAGTGCTTCACACTACAAAACCAATACTTATGTAGTACTACCACCCCATGTTACGTCCATCAGCCCAACCCTCCAACCATAAACAAGCACCCGGGAAAACAGAAAATCAAACCCCAAACAATGCTCCATCCCTGACCAGTAAACAGAATTAATGGAGAAATGGTTCACATATTTTAAGTTTCAGTTCCTCAAAGCTGGCAAAACTAAATCCCCGGACACCCAAACTCAGCCCTCCACCCGCCAAGATAAGGTGATGGTTCCCAGAGAGGCAAGAATAAGTAACACATGGTAATAATTAATATCACTATCAATGTACAGCATTCATATGTTGTGTTGATTACAGCAGCATTCTACAGTGTGGCCACAGTTTAGCCAGGAGTACACCTAATTGACGCTTATAGTTTATTTCTCATAACCTTAGGTTAGCCACTGAAAGTATTCAATCCTGGTTGTAATTTAGACAAATCAATATGTCATCAATGTTGAGAAATGAGAAAAGTGTCAATCCTGACTTAATATGACTTCAATATCTGAAAATAATAAGCACATTATCCATAATTGTTTCCTGATGCTACTGATGGAGGGCTGGGCATAGCTCTGACCAACAAACACAGGAACCAGTAATACATTCACTCTGTTTTTTCGCCATCTCTCCAGAAGACATTCATTATAACATTATGGATAAATAGCAGATATATAAATATAAAGATAGATTACATCCCAGTCAAATATCACTCCTCATGGCACTGTTTAACCCAGTAGGAAGGTGTATGTGTATGTGAGCGTTCCTACTTTATCTGACTACCTGACACAAAGACAGAGAGGACCCATACCAGCGCAGCCCAAACCCAGCTACTAGTTCTCCAGTGAAGTCACAGCTGAAGGTGTGGAGGTGTGTCAGTGTGTCAGAGGAGACTGTGTAGAAGGACAGAGAGCCAGCAGGCCAGTCCACATACACTCCTACTCTGTTACACTCAGAGGACACAGGGATGGCTGTCTCTATATTATTGTGTATGGTAGTGTAACATTTATCAGAACACTGTAGGACCCAGGACTTGTCATTACATCCAAGACAACAGTCATCACCCCGTCCTCCTCTACTGATTCCTCTATAAGTCACTCCTATAGAAACCCTTCCTCTCCTGTCTACCTCCCAGTAACATCTCCCAGTCAGACCCTCTTTACACAACACCTGGGAGTAAGAGGTAAATCTGTCTGGGTGAGCAGGATAGGACTGCCTCTCTCTCACACATGTCACCTTCCTGTTGTCCCCAGACAGAGAGAGGTAGTAGTTTACTGTGTTTGGGTCCAGTGTGAGTTTACATGCATCTGGTGGAGAACAAGACACAATACAACATCACTTTATAGTCTGATATTCCTGTTGCTGATTTATTGTAACAGGGGGGTGGGGGTCTTTGTGAAAGATCAAACAACAAAACAAATATGTCAATATTTGCTTGTAAATGTAAATATAGAATGTGTGGGAGTTTCATATAATGACTGAGATTATTTTATTTGGCATAACATGTACATTAAATAGCTGACTTATTATGATAGAGATATGGAGGTATACCCTTCCACCACATGGTCATAGATGGAGGGATAGGTTTACACTGTAGCATTCCAGTATGGTGTGATATGTACAGTATAATGTATAATTTGTAGTTTATGGATATAATATGTATAATACATAATAATGTTGAATGTGTGCTGCTTTGTATTCAGGCATAACATGAAATTTTAACTTACATTTCCTCAGTCCTGACTTCAATGTCCATTGTCCAGAAGGCTCCACACTGTGGGGAACAATGACATCATCGATCATGGAAACCTTGGAGCTTGTAGAATATTTAACAATAATCATACGCAGCATTAAAGCTCCTGATTGGATTTTTCTAGAAGCCACTGGCCCCGTCTTACCTGAGTCTCTCCAGTCTCCAGTGTGGGTCCTCCAGTCCAGTAGAGAGCATCCTCACTCCTGAGTTTCCTGGGTGGTTGTAGCTCAGGTCCAGCTCTCTCAGATGGGAGGGGTTGGAGCTCAGAGCTGAGGCCAGAGAAGCACAGCCTGCCTCTGTGACCTGACAGAATGACAACCTGAACACACACACACACATACTCTTGTACTATACAGGTGCATCTCAAAAAAATTGAATATTGTTTAAAAGTTAAGTAGTATCAATAATTCAAGAGAGAGAGAGAGACATGTATGTTCAAGTACAAGCAGTCAGTACTTGGTTGTGCCTAACATAGTGCAGTATTGGGCCTATACTGTAGTCCAGTATTACGACGTGAAAACACAGTGTTAATGGTGCTTCTGGTTCAAACCGATGTGGTTGACCGCACTGCTGTCAGAGGCTGTGTTGTCCTCTGACAGCTCAACAGTTTCCAAGTCATGGTGGGCTGAGCAAAGCCATAGCCTAGCCTGTCACGTCAGCACACTATGCGGAAGAGGGGGTGGGGTGAGCAGAGGCTTATTTGTATCAAAGCAAATGTCGCTGAAGTGATTCTTTAGAGCCTGTATATAGGTGCTGTGAAATTAGCTCTAATAATTAATCTACGTGATATTTTTACATAAACATGTCACAGATATTGCATTAAGAAGGAAGTGTGTCAAGGAAGATTGTGAAGATGTAGAAAAATTGGCATAATATGTCTCCTTTAATAAGAAACCCGGCAATACTAACCTTAACTTCTCCAGTCTACAGTGTGGACTCTCCAGTCCAGCAGAGAGCAGCTTCACTCCTGAATCCTGCAGGTCATTGTCACTCAGGTCCAGCTCTCTCAGACTACAGGACTTGGAGCTGAGAACTGAGGCTAACGCCTCACAGCTTCTCTCTGACAGATTACAGTCATTAAGCCTGAAGAAACATTATCAATAAAATAGTCAGTTGTGAATTTAAGATTTAAATATATATTTAATTGCAGTTGTAAAATTATGTCAGAATAAATTTGATTTTAAAATTCTTTCTGCATTAGCAATATAAATACAGTATTTATGTCAAATGTATCTCATACCCAGACATGAAGTCTGAGAATAACATAAATGTCTACCATCTTTCTCTCCAGTAAATTAATTGATAAGTGATTTAAAATCAGGTTTACAGGTTGTTTTTGTCCTTTTTTTGCATGGTGGCTAGATGGGGCCTTGCATGGCTAACACCAGCCATGAATGTATGCGTGTGTGGGTGAACGTGAGCCCATACTGTAAAGCTCTTTGAGTGGCCAGCAGGTTAGAAAAGCACTATATAAACGCAGCCCCTTTACAAATTCACTGAAGATAATTTTATTTGCTATAATGAACTGCGTACAGTTCTGGCTCTGTTACATTTAATAGTTGCTTTAAATAGATCTTTGGACAACATGAGAGTTATTTGGGTTCCAATCTAAGAGAAAAAGTTGATCTAAGGAAATGCTTGAAAGCAGAGCAAAATCATTATTGATATTTTCATAGGTATTATTTACAATAGGAAAAATGTAAAATGACACCACCCCTTTTTAAATAGACCTACAAGGCTCTGTTGGAGGCTTTGACTACTGGCAGTAGCCTCAGAAGACCCTCTTCTGAAGCAGAGTATTTCTTCAGGTCAAACACATCCAGCTCCTCCTCTGATGACAGTAAGATGAAGACCACAGCAGACCACTGGCCAGGAGACAGTCTGTCTGTGGAGAGATGTCCTGAACTCAGGCTGTGTTGGATCTCCTCCACTAGAGAATGGTCCTTCAGCTCATTCAGACAGTAGAACAGATTGATGCTTCTCTCTGGAGGGAGCTCCTTATTGATCTTCTTCTTTATGTACTGGATTGTTTTCTGATTGGTATGTGACCTGTGTCCTGAATGTGTCAGTAGGCCTTGTAGGAGAACCTCATTGGTGTCCAGTGAGAGACCCAAAAGGAAGCGAAGGAACAAGTCCAGGTGTCCATTCTCACTCTGTAAGGCCTTGTCCACAGCCCTCTGCAGGAGGAGTTGTACTGTTTTTTTTTTTTTTTGTAACTTAAACTTCCAGGAGGTTGCTTTTGTCTCCAACAGCTTATTACTACCAGTGTTGATGAATGACAGAAATACATAAACAGCAGCCATAAACTCTTGAATGCTCAGATGGACAAAGCAGAAGACCTTGTCCTGGTACAGAGCACTCTCCTCTCTAAAGATCTGTGTGAACACTCCTGAGTACACTGAGGCTGCTCTGAGGTCAATGCCACACTCTGCCAGGTCTGTTTCATAGAAGATCAGGTTGCCTTTTTCCAGCTGCTCAAAAGCCAGTTTTCCGAGAGACATAAATATATCCCTGCTCTTTGTATTCCAGTGTGGATCTGTCCCAGATCTCCCATGATACTTCAAATTCCCCTGTTTGGACTGAACCACCAGGAAGTGGATGAACATGTCAGTCAGGGTGGTGGGCATCTCTCTTCTCTGGTCTGTTGTCACCACATGGTCCAGAACATTAGCAGTGATCCAGCAGAAGACTGGGATGTGACACATGATGTGGAGGCTTCGAATTGTCTTAATGTGGGAGATGATTCTGCTGGCCTGGGTCTCATCTCTGAACCTCTTCTTGAAGTACTCCTCCTTCTGGGGGTCTGTGAACCCTCTGACCTCTGTCACCCTGTCAACACACTCAGGAGGGATCTGATTGGCTGCTGCGGGTCGTGTGGTTATCCAGAGGTGAGCAGAAGGAAGCAGGTTTCCCTTGATGAGGTTTATTAGCAGGATATCCACTGAGGTGGGTTCTGTGATGTCAGTCCAGATCTCATTGTTCTGGAAGTCCAGAGGAAGCCGACACTCATCCAGACCATCCAAGATGAACAGAAGTTGGGACTTTTCAAAACTACTGATTTCTGCTTCTTTGGTTTCAGTAAAGAAATGATGAATAAGATCCACTAAGCTGAACCTTTTCTTTTTCAGCAGGTTCAGCTCTCTGAAGGTGAATGGAAGAATTAAGTGTATGTCTTTGTTGGGGGTTTCTTCAGCCCAGTCCAGAGTGAACTTCTGTGTTAAGACTGTTTTACCAATACCAGCCACACCCTTTGTTATCAGTGTTCTAATTGGCTTAACCTGTCCAGGTAAGAGTTTAAAGATGTCTTTACTTGT
>JAODUG010051714.1:0-15502 GCA_027564795.1 Aphredoderus sayanus
TCTATATAACTGTATGTGATCAGACCAATGGGGGCTGAATGCTCTATATAACTGTATGGGATCAGACCAATGGGGGATGAATGCTCTATATAACTGTATGGGATCAGCCGACATAAAAGCAAAGTCAAATGGGAAGTCGCCATATGTTTGCCCCTCTCACTTAGCTCTATTCTCTCTGATTGGACATCAAAACACATTGCACTTTGTCTTCTTCTGTGGTTGGAAATTAAAGCAACATATTAGAGGGTGTTTTTTATGCAATGCATAGATTTTGTGCATTATATATATATATATATATATGTCTGTGTGTGTGTGTGTGTGTGTGTAGCTGCTTCCATGTAGAGTAGCAGGTGGCGGGGTCAGGGGAGTAAACAGAACTGCAAAGTCCAGGGGAGGTGATAGGAAGTTCTATATACATATATATTTTAAATATAGAATCGAATGATTTACAGTTTGTATCACCCTACAGTAAATCTCAGTCTGGAAACTTTCCATTCTAAGTAACTTGTGACAGATAGGTGTCAAGCATAATTATTAGAAGATGATTGGACCACCTTCAACCATTCAGAGCAAGACCCAGTTGAGGGGGTGGTTTTCCGAAGACAAGCACTTAATTGCTGATTGGCCGCTGGGTCTGTTTTTGAATGGAGACTGATGTGAAGAGCAAGTTGTAGAGCTTATTAAATCAGGACGGTTCTAGCAGGTTAAGATTTATGTGGAGCAGCATATGCATAAAGCGTGCCCAGGGTTTTATACGTAACCAAGCATCTTTAAATTAAAATCATCAGCATAATGGAGTGCAAGTGAATGTGGGCTGAGTCTAATTCTGCAATATCAAAATAACATTCTATTTTAACAAATCTATTTTTGTATTTTTTTAATGCATTAAATTAGGAGGGCTTACTAGCAAAATGCTTCCCCAGTTCTAAACCAACCCAGTTCTGTCATGTCTCCCTCTGTTGCACCTCATCCACACCCAAGTAAGGAGAGCAACAATATTTGTTTGTATCATTTTTGGTTTTGCTACCATGAAACCATGCTGCATTTTTTTTAATGCTGAGTTTTCATGACAGCTGTTGTGGGTTCCTGTCAAAAATAGTTTTATTGTTTTAGTTTTAAAATGTCCCCATCTCTGTCATGCCAACAAGAAATGAATGAACTGGCTCTGCCTAATACTTAGTACACTGTTACATTGAGAACATGGCTAAGCATTTTGACTAGCTTGTGTGATTGTTTACCAACAAGCTAGTCAAAAAACCCATTTCTGCCGCTTTTACCCGCGACCTTGTTCTTTCTGTCATGACTCAGCCTTCATGACCATAGGTGAGGGTAGGAACGAAAATTTCCCGGTAGATTGAGAGCTTTGCCTTCTGGCTCAGCTCTCGTTGAGTCACAACGGTGCGGTAAAGCGATTGCAATACCGCTCCCACTGCTTAGATTATTGGGCATAAAGTGATTGGATAGCCCTAAGAAGGGAACCCCTCACACCATACTCCCTCAGCACCTCCCACTGTACCTCCCTGGGGACCCGGTCATACGCTTTCTCCAGATCCTCCAGTATTTTCTGACGTGAAATATAGGTTGTTTTAATGGCAATGACTGAAAATGCTTTTACAGAAAGGTTTTACAGCACTACATAGCACAAAGGAAACAAATAAAGTATTTTAAATGTAAACAAGGAAATACCCAGAACTATACATGCAGCACTGTCTATGAGATGCACCTCTGAGATATTTTGGAGAACAGGTTGTTTATTGTATAATCAACTGCTTGACATATTCCCACTTCATAGTTGAAAGTCAAGACTCACCTGTGCACAACTACTGTAATGCAGGTGCTTTTTCCAGCAAATACTTAAAGTGGCATTCACTCCCCTAAAAATAACAGATTGCAAAATGTTCCCCCTAAAAGTTAAAAAACGCATTTTGTTTACAACAGCCATTTTAGTGGAAATTGTGTTTGATTGAGTGTGAGTGTGATTGGCAGAAACTTGGCTGCATTGTTTTCCCACTCGTGTTATCACAATAGTGGAGCTTAGCTAGCCTGCAGCAGTAAAAGCAAGAGGGATATTGGCTCCTGATTAGCTGGCGTGAAGCCTTTTTCAGACAGACAATTTCAGGGGAGAAATTGTCGGTTTAATTGCTCCAAAAAAGAAATAGGGAAAGGCGGTGAAACTAACAAGCTGTCTACAGAATATGTAATTTAGCCTACAGAGCGATTAAAAAAAATAGAGATTTGAATATTTTCTCTCTCTCTCTCGCTCTCTCTCTCTCTCTCTCTCTCTCTCTCTCATACAAACTCAGTCTGTGTTCCAGTAGCTGTAAAATATTCACTGAACGGGTTATTTCATCGGCATCATTTGTTAATGTGATGTGTGCAATGGGACAGTGACACAGAGGTGCAGACAGATTGATTTGATTGGCGTGTTGGTTTCGACCCAGCCTCATCAGTGAGCCTGTCCCTTTTGGAATAACCTGCTCAGCCCTTCTTCATCTTCATCATCTTCATCAAACTAATCTTCTTAACTTGTAAAGTTTAGAGCAATGCCACTGCTTGCCTTGTATTGCACCTACAGCTGTGGACTAAATTATACTTTTCATTTGGATCCATAGGAAATACTTGTGGTTTTAGGCCCAAATAGCAATAGTATCATACTGTAAGCATCTGGACTTTGAAGAAACATTACCGGTACCTAGAAAATGTAGTTCTTCAATGGTACACACCTTGAGGATTAGTCAATTTGACCTGGCACAGCCTATTTTGGGTACAGTTGGGGTGCAATTGACGGGGGGGATACATCCCCCCAATTTCATAGGGATCTCAAACGCTACGTCTATTGTTGTTTTGGCATTTTCCCTTGTAAAAGCTTGCAAAGTTCCACACAGGTAACATAGGATTGGACATTGACTGCTCTAAGAATGAACGTATTGCAGATAGAGACCTATTGTGTCCTGCTGTACCACAAATTCCATTATGAATTGCCTGTAGATGTAACCAGCTAAATAATATGCTTGCATCTGTCCAATGCTTTGTAGTTCCATATGTACAAAAGCCTCTTCCAAATCAGTACGCCCAAATTACAATATGGCAATGGCTCTTCAAAGTCTGGATAGTAATGATAGAGGGGGAGAAAAAATCTGATGGATGGAGGGAGAGTAAAAATCCCAGACAATATCCATGTGATGTTTTTTGTCATATGTTAACGCACATGTCATATGTAAACACACATGCATATGTGTACGCCTGTGAGTGCGTGTTTGTGCTTGGGTGTGTCTGTGTGTACTGTGTGTATGACAGAGCATGGCATATTCCTCTACCTTCTGCAGCAATCTCCATCCATATTCATGAGCTCCCAGAGAGCCGGTAGAGGGTGAGAAGAGGGAGAGGAGGGGCAGGATTTCTGTGTCTAGAAGTTCAGGGAAAAGGAGCAAGATATTGTGTGTGTGTGTGTGTGTGTGTGTGTGCGTGTGTGCGTGTGTGCGTGTGTGTGTGTGCGTGCATGCGCATGTGTGCGTGCATGCACGCCTCAATGCATGCCTCTTTGTGCCCTCTGCGGTGTGTACCTGTGCACAGATGCCTGTGTGTTCACAAGCACCTTTAAGCATTTATCAATTATGCTAGCCACATCATCGCAGACAGTGCCGTCTAGACGTGCAGACAAAGAGCAGCACCGACGAAGCTCAAATGAAAGGGATGGCACCAAATAAGAGACTCTTATTGGTGCCACCTAGAGACCAACCCTGGAACTGCAGCGCTGACACTGGAGACTGGTGGCTTTGTAGACAGAATGGGGGGGTTTAGTGGTCCCTGGGGGGGGGGGTAATACTGTTTCATATCCATTCAACAATATAATTAATTATAACGGGAGCCCAAACTAATTTCTCACTGAATGAAAAAAGCCAGTCTCAAATTAATCATCAGCGGAGGACACAATGACTGATTTTTGTCTCCTAAATAGTTTTTCTGTCCATTATAAACCCAGACCTAATTTTCCTATCTTTTATCACGCTAACTGGCTCTGCACCAACATCAGCCTCTATTGCTTTCGCTAAGGCTCAGGGTCTCACTTTTCAATACAATCCTATCAGGGCAGCACACTCGACACAAATATATCGTATCTCAAATCACCCTTGTGTTGAACAGTTTTATGCTGGCATAGCTGTTCTCCTTGCACATGAATGCCAGTAAAGATAAACCAAGGAGGTGTACAGTAACGTCACAGCTGTATCAGACAGGTTTCAACTTAGACTTATACGTTTGTTATAATAATATTTACATCAGTGTGGGGTCAAATGTCTAGGATCAATATAATGTTGTATATGACTGTTGTTTTGGTGGAAGTTTGATTGTCTCTCGAGGTAGAAACTAAAAATATGTGTGTGCGTGTGCTCGTGTGCGTGTGTGTGTGTAGGTGCGTGTGCTTGTGTGAGTGTGTGTGTGTGTGTGTGTAGGTGTGCGTGTGTGTGTGTGTGTGTGTGTGTGTGCGTGTGCTCGTGTGCATGTGTGTGTGTGTGTGAGTGTGTGTGTGTGTGTGTAGGTGTGCGTGCGTGTGTGAGTGTGTGTGTGTGTGTGTGTGTAGGTGTGTGTGCATGTGCGTGTGTGTGTGTAGGTGTGTGTGCGTGTGCTCGTGTGCGTGTGTGCGAGTCTGTGTGTGTGTGTAGGTGTGTGTGCGTGTGTGAGTGTGTGTGTGTGTGTAGGTGTGCGTGTGTGTGTGTGTGTGTGCGTGTGCTCGTGTGCATGTGTGTGTGTGCGTGGGCATTGTGAAGACACTTGCACACTTACACTTCATGTACACTTGCAACACATCTCTAACACATACTGCACACTTGTTTTAATGCCATAAACAAGATTGTACATTATTATTGTGGTTTTAGGCCCAAATAGCAATAGTATCATACTGTAAGCATCTGGACCTAGAAAATGTAGTTCTTCAATGGTACACACCTTGAGGATTAGTCCATTTGACCTGGCACAGCCTATTGTGGGTACAGTTGGGGTGCAATTGACGGGGGGGATACATCCCCCCAATTTCATAGGGATCTCAAACGCTACGTCTATTGTTGTTTTGGCATTTTCCCTTGTAAAAGCTTGCAAAGTTCCACACAGGTAACATAGGATTGGACATTGACTGCTCTAAGAATGAACGTATTGCAGATAGAGAGCGGTTTACAGCTTTATTATTCATAATGGAGAGATAATATCTAATGGTGTGTGTGGTTGACCAGTGATCATGTAGGCATGTTGACCAGTGTATGTTGATTGTTGTTATTCCATGGCGTCATAAACACTGCATTAGGCCTATCCCATACCCCATACGTTTTTAGTGTTACAGCATTAACAATTGCTTGGGTACCTCCGAGATGTGTTTCTTCTAACCAATTTAATTTAGTTGCCACAAAGGAGGGCACTACATTGCACGCATACACTCACTGTGTAATTCAGGTGTCAGACATTATTCTGTTGATGTCACACTTGTGTTTGATTGATCCGTGTTTGACTGGCGCAATAATGGAACATCATCAAGTGATAAAACTACACAAAGCTATTTCCCCTCACCCAGACAACACAAACAGTATATGCAAAGCGTTATGGACTATTGATTGTGTGCTAAAGTGCTAAACAGCAGCAAGTAGTCTTGCACGTCTCTAAGCAAACCGTCACGGTTTGATAATCTGAAAGTGTCCAGCAGCTTGTGCATGCTTTGCTTCTTTCTTGCTCAATTTTCACCTGATATTCTTATCTACTGTAGTAATATGGTAGTAATGTGTAATTCTTACATGAAGTTGTTCGTCAGCTGAAGGAGTCAGATCGAATCTAACATGTCTGCCAGCATACACACAACACAAGCGTACAGCATATAATGTAAATTCGTAGTCCAACCTCAGGATGGGAATGTTTCCCCAGCGGCATTTCAATAAATTACCAGAATGTAAAGTTATATTAGTATTAGTTAAGGTTATACAGCAAGGTGCGCACAATTTGTCCTGGTTCACATAAAGATCTACTAAGTGTTCAAGTGAAAAACAAATCTTTCCCAAGGACACTGCGGGAAAATATAATTACAAGCTTTCAATCAACCTGCTTAAAAAAAAACACCCGAAAACATCCTATCAATTAGGCTCCATTTCTGCTGCTCTCGTGCCAACACATCCCACAGATAAAGGACCGTCATAAACCTGCGTCGGGGCGAGAACAGTTGCGCTGACACAGCCACTATCTAATTAGAGAATTTATGTAGCTGATACTTCAAGTGGAAAGTCTTCAATCAGTCGCGGGTGGAGAATTCAATTCATGTATATGTACTATGCCCACGCTAGCCATTTGCTACCTCTGCATGCCTAATTACTGTCATTCATCCTTTATCAATGAGAAGCGGTGGGAATCTGTCGGTTGCTGTGTTCGTACACACACATATAGTACA
The DNA here is from genome assembly GCA_027564795.1 of Aphredoderus sayanus. Lineage (NCBI taxonomy): Eukaryota > Metazoa > Chordata > Actinopteri > Percopsiformes > Aphredoderidae > Aphredoderus > Aphredoderus sayanus. The sequence continues at coordinate 6,422 of JAODUG010051714.1, forward strand.
TACTAGACTAAACGCACGCCAACACAGAAATACACACAGTTACAACTACATACTGTACATGTCCGCAAACACCGAGTTGAGCTATTCATGCATGTCCAGTAGGCCCTAGAAATGATGTTTAATTAGGAAACATGTTGGAGAGGGTAAGATATGGCTGCCTATTAGCTTTTACCCCCTTACACATTCCTGGTGTGTTCCCACATGTCCTCCCACATGTGACATGCAATGACAGAGAGGTGATGACATACTGTATTTAATTAGCCTTTACCTGGTGACCCTGAGGGAGTCTCACCTGAGAAGGTGGGCACATATCAGCCCCTCCTTCCACCAGATTCAGTACAGAGAATCCCCCCATCCTTGTTCCACTCCACCCTTCAGCTCATGTTGTTTTGGCTCTCTAAAATAACTGTGTTTCTAATTGTATTACATACGTTATGTATCATCTTGTGAGCCCCCCCTCCCCAACCCACATATACAGCTATGAACCTATGCTAGCCTGTGGAAGCTAGTTGATAGTCATCAAGTGTGCCTTCTTGTTTCAGCCCAAGCCTTTTGTCACCTGTTTAACCGGCCTGACAGCCAGCCTGTGTATTGAGTTTGCCCATCATTGGATTACATCTTTGCCTTTTGGATTTACTGTTGTTTGCCAATTGCCTGACCATTGCCTGTCCCCGTTTTGCCTTTTGCTTCCCACTATTAAGCCAGTTTGCTTTTGGATTACAACTGTTTCCTGAGTGCCTGCTTTTGAGTCCAAACGCCTGTCCAGACTAGCAGACTGACATATTTGGTCTAGCACATCTAGCCCAATGTATGCCCAGTAACATATATGCAGTTACTAGATATGTAACTGTATATATAGTGGATACTGACGGAAGCTTTTGATATCAGTGGCTGTGCTCAAGTCTTTTGAGCTATAATTTATATTATAGTGGGCCTCTCACTATAATATAAACATATTTTTATAGCTTCTGTAGCTGTGCTATTTTAACTATACATTGTGGGCTACATTTACAGTCTGAACCTTTCTAATGTATTTATTTATTGATTTGGTTTTGTGGGGCTATTTGTTTGTTTGTGATACTCTTCTTGTATGATTTAGCCCACTATGCACCCCACACCCACACACACACACACGCGCACACATGCACACACACACACACACACACAAATGAGAAAAAATAACATGTTTGCCTGTGACAACGGCTGATGATGGCTAATTGGGAGTCGCCACGGAGACAAGAGGAGCAAGGGGAATCCAGGCACAACACAAGAGGGTGGTGGAATTGCAGGGGGAGGAGCAGAAGACAAAGAGAACAGTACAGGGAGGGAGGGGAGGAGGTGGAGAGAGGAAGCGAGGTTAGAAAAAATGGCCACTGTTGCCATTTCCAGTGGCCACTATTAAAATGCTCCAGTCAGGGCTCTTTGCACAGGCTCACACACTGACACACACACATACTGTATACAAACACTCACGAATACACACACACACTCTCACACAGACACACACCAGCACGCAAACGCACACACACAGAAATATAACACACAGAAAGAGACATGCAAACCACACACACACACACACACACATAAATACAACACACACAGACACACACACATACATACAACACACACAGACACACACACAGAAAGAGACACTCAACACACACACACACACACACACACACACAGAAATACAACCCACAGACACACACACAGAAATACAACACACACACACAGACACACACAGAAATACAACACACACACACAGACACACACATAAATATAACACACAGAAGGAGATACACAACACACAGAAATACAACACACACACAGAACTACAACACACACACACACACACACACACACACACACAGAAATACAATACACACACAGACACACACATAAATATAACACACAGAAGGAGATACACAACACACAGAAATACAACACACACACAGACACACACACACACACACACACACACAGAACTACAACACACACACACACACATACCTGCACCACACACGCAGAGCAGTCAGACTTCCTGATCGATTGAGCTGTGCCCTGCGCTGACGTCTCAGCAGGTCTGGAGATGAATGAGTCGACCAGCAAAGGAAAAGAGGAAGAAGAAAAAAGGGGGAAAAAAAACAAACCTTTAGCCTTTAAAATCACAGAGCGTAGGTTTATGTCACATGCTTCCTGTGAGCAAGTGAGCAAGGGAACCAAAGGCTCACTGCTGCTCTGTGGCTGTCCGTGTTTCGGCGTTACATATATTGTATACAGGGGAATATAGCATGTATGTGCATTTATGTCTAAACAAGTGCAACCAAATTAGACATTTGTATGGTTAGACGAATACATCTAACCCTACAAATGTCTAATTTTGGTTGTGTGTGTGTGTTGTGTGTGTTTGTGTTTGTGTGTGTGGGTATATGTGTGTGTGGGTGTTGTATGTATGTGTGTGCATGTGTGTGTGTGTGCGTGTGTGTGTGCATGCGTGCGTTTGCGTGTGTGTGTGTGTGTGTGTGTTGCATGTATGTGTGTGTTGCATGTATGTGTGTGCGTGTGCGTGTGTGTGCATGTGCGTGTGTGTGTGTGTGTGTGTCCCCAGCGGAGTCAGGCCAATCCCGGCTGAGCCATCGGCACAGACAGGTTTGAGTTTCTCCCGTACGAGCTAATACCTTCGTCCCATTCATCACGCCCGCTCTGCTGACAGTTGGCTAGCTGGCCTGTCATGACTACTCTGACAGGGCAGCACTCTCGCAGCAGTCAGGGGAACGATTGCACTGTAAAAAAAAAAAAAAAAAAAAAAATGTAAACCTCTTCGTCTTTCGACTGAGCTACGGGTGTTTATTGGCCACTTGGGGCGGCCCTGTAAAAACTGCATGTATGTGTGCTTTCACTTCATAGCCACTAAGTACGACTAAGTACGACTTCTGCTGAGAATTGTTCCTCTTAACAGGGATTTCATGTTGAATGGATGAAAAAACAACACAAATTCTCCTCATGTATGTTGCATGTATATACTATACACAACATGTTATAACCTGCCCAGAACTACCACCATATCCTATTTCTCTCACTCAATGTGCTGTGCTCAGCATAAATAAGATCTCGTATTTATACAGACACAGTATGACCTTATTTCATTTAATTATTTTATTATACACAATTAAGAAAATATCAAATTTAGCATGTATGTGCTATATCTTTAGTCAACAATCAAGTTGCAATAAAAAGTTACCCAGTTACCCAGTAAAAAGTTTACCCTTGCCAATTACCTATCCAGTTACCCTTGCAAATTAATTGATATTTTCATTGCTCATGACAAGGAACTGTGGATATCATGTAATCAGGTTCAGAGATACAGCCTAGATATTAATTCTTCATTTAGACATTTGTAAACAAGAGGATGCAATCAATCCAATTAGCTCATTTTTCAAGTGGAAATAATTTTGTTATCTCACCTCTCCTACATCACGTTTAGCACCTCAGCGATCATTTAATGTCAGTGTTTATTCCTGCCTTGCACATAACAGTGTAATCTTCCATATACAATACTTCCTCAACCGGATTGTTATATATCTATACTGTGTATATATAGAGTGATTGTTTAGCAGCATAAAGGTGCATAAAGCAATTGTACGCTAATAACACCGTCACATTCTGCAGTATCTATTCACTGCCAGCCTTGGCAATGTGTCCAATGTGGGGGCCAGAGTTTCTGAGGAAGTACCCTATAGCATTGAAGGGAGAGTTGATTTTTATTTATTTGTTCAAAAATCAACAGTCCTTCTCCCCAGTCATTGACTCCACCTTTAATCCGTGGAAACTAAAATACATTGTATGCACCATTGTCTGATATGAACTGTGTAGAGGAGGTGCATCTCTCATACACCACACACACACACACACACACACACACACACACACACACATGCACACACAAATAGTACACTTAACTTTAAGTTCTTGCCACTTGTACCCTTTAATCAGAGTTGAAACTACCATTTAAGGATACATGCAGATTGTACAAACACAATGGGAAGCTGTACAGACATACACATGCCCTACATACTAACACAGGCGCACATATGGGCAAACATTTCAGCACGCCCACACATATACTTACACGCACCACTCTAACCAGTGGAGAGTGACAGAAGGGGATTGCAGTGATTTAGCGCTATATACCACGGAAATGGAGGCCTCCACGTTTGCCTGTAGTGTTGTGCCTCTAAGAGCTTTAATGGACTGGGGAGGCGCGATGAGAACACTGCATCTGCACAGCTGTGTGCGCTCTGAAAGCATAATAACACAGTATACTGTGATATTATGTCGGGCAATTAGGAGGATTGCTCACTGAGAGCCTATAGAATTATAAGCCCTTTCATTTTTTAGTCCAATATCAGCCTAAAGCACAACTATTACTTACCGCACCTTTCAGCTTTTTATTATGTTTGTCTGATGGGAGCAACGGTACTATTACATTGTATATCAGTGTACATTCACAAGCAATGCTCTGAAGGATCTACCGGTGAAGATTTACTTTGCCTCCATTAAAGAACATTCCAAACAGCTATTTTGACTCCTGTGTGTCTGTTAACTTCACACGCATGCTGCCAAGCCACCACACTATATCGGAGAAGAGAAGAAAACACACCTGTCATTTCCTTTCCCACTCCAGCGTCAGTTGCCCTCCACTTTCCCCTCATTGTGGGCCAGGCTTGTGTAGTTTAGTGCAGCAGTTTCAATATTGATGAGGGAGATCGATCAAAACAGCTCTCCCCTCCCCTGTCCTTTATGGTAGGTCTTTGAATAATCTATAAGGTGCCCAATATTCTGATACAAGCAATGAATGGTTCCCATTAGGGACTTTTCTCTCTCCAGATCATTGTATCCAGAGTAATGAATTCCGACTGTGAAATTGGTTAATTTATTTATTAATCAATAATACGGCACGGTGTTACCTTACGGTATGTGTTAACAGTGCAGTTCTGGTTTTGAGAGAATCCATGAAGATAGGATACATTAAAAAATTATAATTCTCTATACATATGCATAAACAGGCACATTGCCTGTAGATTGTTATAAAATATTAACAAGCGACATGCTGCCATTTAAGTACTGATATCTTTTTGACAGTACAAATCATTTTTGAGTGCAGCTAGATTGTTTTAAATACAGTGTATAAGCTGGATGAAAAAGTCAGGGTGGACTGATGGTAATGTCCCCTTAAAATGTTTTATCTGGCTATTATTATAAGCCTTCATGGAGAGTTAAAAGTTTGTTGTTTAATTTTGCAGCTTAAGCTTATGTGGTCTTTGCTGTACTACTGTACATAGCATCATCATCCTGATTTGTACTGTTTTATTTGGAGTAATCTTCCTTTGAATGCAAGCATAATGACCTACACTATCCGAGTCAAAGGAAGTTGTGCCAAACCACAAACAACATCAGAAAGAAACACTTGAAGTGCACAGATACACTGTGTACTGTTGATCTAGTATGAAAAGAGATCTCATTATGAGAAACAAGAATTTGCACTGTAACACATTTGCATCAAGCTAACACTGGGGTTGTGGGCTAGCAACAGTTTGGCTGCACATTTAAACCGTCGCTGACAATTACCCATAATTCCACAATGGCTCTTCCTAAGGGACTTAGACTGAACTCGGCCATTTCACAGGGATTTTTAACACAAACAAGCCAATTATTAAATGGTGTTTAATGCTATAATGGCCACATGGTTGTTTGCTTATCCTTGTTAATCTGCCCACTAACGGGTTGTTTGTGTTGCATTAATGCATTGACAACAAGCCAGTCGTGATGGTAAACAACCATAATTGTCATTTTGTTTTTTAAGAAATTAGGGCATAGATGAATCATTCTGATTGTTATTGATTGGCCTGAAGTATTGCATGATTGCATTGTGAAATGTCTTTCGAACACAACCATGCACACAAACCACACATACGCATGCACGCACACACACACTGCGCTCCTTACAACGTGTAAATAAGACAGCCAATAAAGAGGCACAAGCACGAATGCATAGATTTTCACACACACTCTTTACCTTTGCTAGAAACATCCCTGTGCACATGCTGTCTCTCTGCCTCCATGTAATTGTGACTAGTCAAACGGAAAAATCGACAGGGGACCTTGCGGGAAAAAAAAGCCCCACACAACCTTTGCTAAACAATGCTGCACACGCACGCATGCATGCACACGCACACGTACTGTACGCACACACACAAACAGATAAACACACAAACACACGCACACACGTAGGGCAGCTTGGCTATAGAGGTCTTAGACAGCCGCAGTTTCGTGATGGATGTCCTGTAAATGCTCCAGACGGCTTGTCTGTACGCTGGACAGAAGGATGGTTAAGGCCACTGTTCAACACACAGGGTAGCCCTCCATTTTGCTGTGTGTGTGCGTGTGTGTGTGTGTGTGTGTGTGTCAGCCACCCCCCCACACCCTCCCCTCTCTCAGCCTGTCCCGTCTCCATGTTTTGACCGTGGTCCTCCGGTCGAGGACTCTGAGCCTCTCTCTCCCTTTCCATCTGCCCCGGCTCCGCCATTTTGTCCCTTGGCTTGCGGCGCTGACAGGCGGGGTTGCCGTGGTGATGGATGACTCCGCACTTAGTTCCAGTGTCAGTCGTACGCCTTTGCTACCTGCTACCTCTGCTACCTCCCTGTCAAATACTTCCTGTCAGGTCAACCAGTCTCTCTCTTTCTCTCTCTTTCTCTCCCTCTCTCTCTCTCTCGCTCTCTCTCTGTCTCTCTCTGTCTCTTTGTCTCTCTCTCTTTCTCTCTCTCTCGCTCTCTCTCTCTCTCCCTCCATCCCTCCCTCACACTATATCCCTGTTTCTCTGCTTGCAACCTTCTCATCTCTTCTTTAGCTTCTTCATCTGGGACTTTTTTTAAGATGTCCAGATTTCCGCGAAGCATGCCGTCAACCTGAGATCCTTTGACACTGACCATAGCATATCTATCAGCTATCAAATGGCCAGATTGAGTCATAATTTACACAATGCTGATTAATTTCTAAACGTATTAGAAACAAGACACAAACCTGATATTCTTCTATTTCTTTAGTTGCCTGTGTGTGTGTGTGTGTGTGTGTGTGTGTGCATGTTCATGTTTGTGTGTGTGAGAGCTTCTGCCTTCATGCTCATGTGTCAGTTTGTGGTTGTGCTGATTACATATTCACCAAAACAACTCTTCAAGAGTGACCCCAGTACTTACAGCAAGCAATTTTAAATACTCAACATTTAAAATAGGGGTCCATAAACGAGTCACTCAGGAGCTTTGTATGTGAAAACCAATTAGTTTATTGTCTATTATAGAGCAGTAGTGGCCATGCGTCTCAGCTGCTAGGGACTAGTTAGGCTGTTCTAATGAGCCAACTAGAAACCCTGTCAAGCATTATTAATAAAGCGGCCATTTGTGAAGGCCTTCCCATTTCAACACTGTTAATATCACATTAATGAACGCACGGTTGCACTAGAAGCACTGCCTTATGAAAGAAAATATATAAATAAAACACGCATGCTAGGATATGGTTAACAATATTCTATACTTCTGTAATTAATTTAATCTGAAAGGAATTCAATTAATTATCTTGAAAGTAATACATTGAAGCAAATTTAGTAGATTTGTAAAGTCAAATCAGACATGAGCTTGTTATTGGCATTGTAAAATGTAAATATTTTATTTTTATTTAACATCTCTCAGGCTAGTGCACAATAACTTTCACATTGATCCCACATTTTTCCAAACCACTATTTTACTCTATTAAACAGTCAGTAAGAACAATGAAACGCAATGACATGTGGAATTACTTATCTTTTAATGTGCCAATGAGCGGCATATATATTTAAGATTAAATTCACCGTGCTGAAGTGCAATGCAATCATAATGGACTTAATAAGCTAATAAAAAATATATTTGTGACAGGTTGCTTTGAGAGCAATTGGTATAGGATTTCTCTGAGCTTTGACTTGATCAAAAAGAATGATGAAGTATTCACCATGCTTGATACGGATTGAAAATAATTCAATACACCACGTTTACCTTAAAAATATCAAAAACTCTCTAATCATGTCAACATGCACTGAGTGTGACTTTGTACATGCAGTATCCTCAGTATAAGGTGCTATATGGGTTAGAGTCACAGGGATAAGCCATTTATCATGTACTTTTATACATGAGTAAAAGAAGAAAATATTACCATGGAAACAGACAAAACAGGATTCAAAATAAACAGGATTAGGGGTTAACATCTTGGTGCGCCAGTGAATATTAGCATACTGTAACTCAGCTACAGCACATCTTGCTTTCTTATGATCCAGGTTATTGTAAACAGGAAATGGCTTTATCAGTGTATAGTATAGTGTGCCAACTAAAATGGAAAATTCTGAGTTCTTGAAAGAGATTTTTATTAATATTGCCATACTATTTTACATTATGTGATGGGTTGTTTGTGTTTATTGTGTTTATTGAACTAAATATTGAGTTTTTGAAATATAGCAGCTAAAGACTATTGATGTATCTTAGAGAAAACATTGATTGTATAACAATACAACAACAACAACTCAACAGACAAATTATGCAACAAAGAAATATACTGTATTCTACACAAAAACAATTAAATAAAATGTATTATTGTATAATGACTCTCATGTGTTCATTAAAATACCCTGGGACTAGGGGTGTTTTTTCCCCCGGTGGCCAACAACAATGGTCTTATCTGATCAAGGCCTCCGAAATTGTTCCTAAAAGAAAAATTGGCAGTCTCTTCCTGTGCTCACCTCCCCACTGAATTGCTAATGTGTGGTGAGAGTACTGGTACACTTTGCTGTCGTCGCATAATCCAGGTGGATGCTACAAAGCGCTTTGAGTAACTTGTGTGTGTAATGACTGTTATTATTATATTCATATGTGAATTGCAAGCTTGCAGCATTCGGTGAAATAGCAACCTGTGAGGGTTCAGAAACTGTGTGTGTGTGTGTGTGCACGCGGGCATGCAGTGGGTGACCTACAACTTCCTCACTGCCATTCATGGAGAGAGTCA
>JAODUG010051725.1:0-15501 GCA_027564795.1 Aphredoderus sayanus
CACCCTCTCTCTCTCTCTCTCTCTCTCTCTTTCTCTCTCTCTCTCTCTCTCTCTCTCTCTCGCTCTCTCTCTCTCTCTCTCTCTCTCTCTCCCTCGGCTAGAACAAAGAGAGGTTATTTTGTGGCCCATCTCCCTCAACAGAGTCAACACTGCTCACATAAACAGTATAAGTTTCCTTGCAAGAAGAATGTTTAGGTTTAATGGCTCTTAGATATCAGTTAAGGTTGTTCCTTTTTGAACATTGGCAATATGAAATAGTGAAAACAAACTTTTGACCTTTCCGCTCACTATTGTGAAACGAGGCGCATCTCGTTGGTTGTTTCGATAACATGATTCACATTCAGCTTACCATGCCAGACCATTAACTGATTTCACACCCTCCTGTCTATATGCGAAAACATCGGCGTATCGTCTGTGTATGTAAAAAATGGCTGACCCCCCTCCCGCCTGGTCAGCGACAGGTCTTTAATGTTCCTCCATACCCTGCCGTGGCCGGTGCAAACCTGTTATCGAAGTGAGATGTTATCAAAGCGAGCTGCTCAAGTAAGTGGCGGAAGAGGCCTTATTTTAGGCCTCTCTCTCTCTCTCTCTCTCTCTCTCTCTGCTCTCTATCTCTGCTCTCTCTCTCTATCTCTGCTCTCTCTCCCTCTCTCTCTGCTCTCTCCCTTTCTCTCACTCTATCTCTCAGAACAGAGGAGCGGAGAGACACACTCTGACTTCCAACACTGTCCAGACCCTGCCTGAGTGGGGCAACGCCTGGCTCTGAGGCTCTCTGGAAGGGGTCCCACGGGGGAAACTTTCTCAATGGATTAAAAAGCTTTTTTTTATCAACGTCCTGGGATTGGCACTTGAAGATAACCTCCTTTGGAATGAGAGGGAAGGTGCCTTGGCCCTCTCTCCAACTCATCAAGTCACCTACCCCATTAGAAGGTAACAGATGCAGGTTGGAGAATAATGAACACCCCCCCACCCCTTCCCCATCCCCTTCCAAGGGCACGAGTGACCTTGGAGATCTTGTGGCCATAGCCTTGAAACTGTACAGCAGGGTGAATGTAACATAAAAGCACAATAATATGCCAATGGCATTACTTTGAGAAAATGGCAGTGAGCAATTCATCATCGCACAAATATGAAACCAAAGGCAACATCCATTCCAAAATGTTCCTAACCCAATTTCTGGGGCCCACCGCATGTAAACCTGCGTCACCTAACTGTGTGTAAACCTGCGTCACCTAACTGTGTGTAAACCTGAACGCAACATGGCAAAGGCACCAAGCACTGTCGTAACTAGCATGACTTCATGGTAATGACACACAGTACATGAAAGTGAATATTACACAGTATCTATAGTTTATACTTTCATTGCCGCAAAGCAGTTAATATAATAAAACTAACCACAATGACTGTAGGTTAAATAATATTATGTATTTACTGTACCTCCATTACCAACTTTTCTTTTTTTCTTCTTAATTTTTTAGCAGTTTAGGCCATTGAGAACTTCTTAAGTAGTGTTAACCGTGTCTTTTTATACCATGACATTTAATACAGCATGTAAATCATTCTAGGGACCTGTTATTCTTTCAAGAATGTAATTACATACTTTCAAATAAAAGTTGAAAGAGCCCAACAACTTTTAAAACGTAGTGTGTGCTCCAAAGATGGCAGGAAGGAATTCCAAGCAGTTGGAATATGCTAACATCTCTGTGTGGGTGAACCGCCAGCAGAAACGATAGGACACTGTACAGCAGTCAGGAAACAGGAGATGAGAGGAAAGACGAGGACAGGAGAAGATTAAACAGAGGAGAGGAGAACGATGGGAAAGATGACAAGTGTGTTGCTTTTTGCTTTCCACCGTAGCTCTCTGACGCATGCAAACAGTTTATATGTGTATGTCAACATAGTCACCTTATTTTTAAAAGTGGAAGCAAAGTTCAATAGTTCTTATTTATTTATTGTTTAAAATGTGTATATTTGACCAGCGTAGACGATTGGTGTAGAAGGGGTATGCTCTTTTGCAGTTTCAAACTAAAACAGTTTTTAGCACTAGCACTAGTCTCAACCAACAGGGGAATTCATTGTACAAAGGAGTTGATTTGTTTTCTCCCAGCTGTAAGACCAGAATTTCCCATATATAGTCTGTTGCATTTGAGAACAGGTTATTGGTATAAAATGCTAAAATTCATGTAATAAATAATGGTTGCTGTCCAGGGTTCCAATTAGGAATAATAACAGATGCTGTGTAATAAACTCATTGACTGATTACCTGCTTGACTGATATGTCAAAACAGTAATAAGAGCACCATTATTGAATTATTAGGAGTAAAGTGAAGTGTTTGTCAGACTTCCTCTGTCCAGCTTGGACATTTGTTGAGTCCAGTTTGTTTACAATGTCAACCAACTACAACATCTGGATGTAGATTAGCGGGAGCGTGTAATAGTTTCTGCAGCCATATTTGATTCCAAAGTCCCAGGCAGAATATTTACAGCTAAAGAGTATACATAGTGAAAAGTAGGCTTTATTAATGAAAAATATAAAATGTCCATCAAAATAATTGTATTGAATAATTACAAGCATGGGAAACATAGACATTATTTTGTACTAGAGCGTTTTCAGGTGTGCAAAATGAAGTGAAATCCATGCACATTTGGGCATTGTCCACTCAACATATAATTACATAACCTCATATTGCGCTGATCAGAAATGCTATTGGCCCTTGGATGTGAGAATGTACTTGCACTGATCCCATGTGGCTTAACCCAGCCTGAGAACAGCTCCGATATTTGTGAGCTACGGAGTCGCTCTAGCCAAGCCTCAGTATCGGTGAGTCATCGGCAACATGACATCACATGTTGAGGTAGGAGGGCACCACTCTCAGGGGATCCTTGCCTGGTCCTTGGGATTTGGCATAGGGCGGTTGGTTGGCGGGCGGGTGGCGATGAAGTCACCACTCTCAGTATACGGCCTCCAGGAATGCTTTAACCAGGATTCAGGGGGTTCTACCGCGCTTCCGATCTCCCTGTGGGAACCGTTGCTTTGCACGTACAAAAGGAAAATCTAATAATATATATATATATATATATATATATATATATATATAATAAACTCTAACAGCGCTCTGTTCCACCCACATCACTGCTCAGTTTAACCAGAAGGGATTTTTACACATTTTAAAGGGAGAACCTCTCCACTTTGCTTTTGGGTGAGCTAGATTTAATTGGTTTTGCTGGAATGGGTGACATTTTAGGAGTGGTCAGAATACCTTGGAAAAACTTAAACCAAAAAAAGCTCTCTTATAAGTCTGTTGTGGCTGGTTGGGGAAGAAAATGTAGGCAACACAGTACACACTGTAATAATGATAACTTCCTTAACATAAATATTTCTTTCACTGGGGTGGCATAATTCAGATTTCTTTACTAGTATTGAATCCATCCAATACAACATTGTAATAAAGCTTTACTTTTACTTGGATTGGGAAAAAGTGGCATTTCTAATACTACCTAATGCCAGGATAAATGCCTACAGACTAAGCATGTTTACAGGGCTTGTTCAGACACGCAAAGGTGTATACGAGCATACACACACATGTGCACGCGCACTCACACACACACAAGCAAGGACACACAAAATTGCCCTCATCCATGAAGCTCTCCAAATCCATTACAATCTGCGAGTCGAAAAATACACACCTTAAAAAAGCCGTCACTAAACCATGCCATTCAGTAAATTGGAAGCCGTAGGAAGGTATAGTGGTAGGGGTAGGGGGAGGGGGAAGAATTCCCATTTGTAGGATATCCTATGATCTTTTTCTGGATGGCTGGCTGAAAAGTTAATTTCAAGCTGGGCTTGTAATTGTAGGTCATTTTGCTCTATGAGTGCAATTGTAGATTTGATAAACGAGGTCTTTGGCAGCACTCTGTTTACTTTCTGGGCCTTGATTTGAGAGTTGTAGCTCAGGGGTGGGATTCACTCCACCCCACAGGCACAAACCCAGACCTGCTAACACACACACACACACACACACACACACACTCCAGAATACCTACCTTAACTTGGCAGTACACATTCACAAAAACACTTTTAAAATGAACACACACGTGTACACACAGGCACACACATACATGTAAACATGCACATACACTCAGCCCTCAGGACACTGTGTTTGCTGTGACACGGTCATCTGGGTCATCTGATCAGATCAGCCTTAAAGGTGGAGTCAGCTATCCTGAAGAAAGCTTGTTTATATTTGAACTCCATCAAAACACAAAACACCTACTCCTTCAATGCATTAGGGTGCTCCCTCAGATGCTCCGCCTCCCACACACTGGACATGCATTGCCAAGGCTGGGATAGTGGTGTGTGGTGCGGTCTGCACCACTTTATTTGTGTTCCCATTTAGAGAGCCAGGGCTGTGTAGGATCGCCTGATTCCTTCCTTCAGCTCACACACACACACACACACACACACACACACACAGAGCAAACAACTAGTGGACCGTGGGGAGATACTCGAGCAGATATTCAGCCTGTTAGGAGTGGTTACAGTCCAGACCTCAGGTGGGCTAATGAAGATCTTCAACCAGATGTAACCCGAGTTGTTGACTTCTAGGAAGGCTCTTAAAGGGGCTTAGTCACATTACCTGTAATTCCACGTCAAAATGGCCCTCCTCGGTGAACACTGTCTTCGGTATGGGCTCCGTTGCCACATAACACAGGAGGACGCTCCCCAACAAACAACCATGATCTCAACAAACAAACTTAAGCTAGAGCTCAGATTACAAATAAAAAGGCCTGATTCACCCGTTGTAATTTACGTTAACGGTCACTGTTAATGGAGCCCTCTAACTGAAGCCCCCCACCCCTGCAAACTCCCCAGCACAGCACATCATCCAGGCTTTCCCTTAGGGCCAGACAACAATTATCCCCGTTGTAAATATATATGTAAAAATTCTGGTTGACGGCTACATGAGTCAGGCACATTAAAGCCCGCTTGAGTGTGTTTTACTGTAACAGCCTATATGGGCTGAATCACACAGACACACACACACACACACACGCACACACGCACACACACACACACACACATAAACATTTAGCGTACCTATTTAGATAGAATTCCTTGTGTCATGAGAGCTACAGAATGCTGAGAGTCCAGGAGCTCTGTAGGGAAAGGAGTAGAGATGTCAGGCACTCTGAGTTCTAGTTACACAGTTATGTGTCTAAATTAAGATGTGATTATCTGAAACTGGGTTTTTGCGAGACAGCGTTCATCCACAAGGTGTGCAATCTCAGAAGAACCCATCGGCTCCATCGTGTGATGGCGCTGAAGCCTCTGGGGCCAAGGCCCAATGTTTGTGGGATTTCTCCAGGGTCCCAGATATCCCGGCCAAGACATCCTCATCCGTCTGCCGGTCATTGTTTACAATCCGATTTTCTATTTGAGCCGTAAGAATGGAATTGTGGTTGAGTTCAGCTAATCTTTATAAACAGATAGCCACATATGAACGCTAATGAAAAAGCTATATCGTCATCAGACCAAATCTGTTTTTTTAGTTCCTCATCATTTTCTCTCCACACGGACGCGATTGGTCAATACTACTGTACAAACATTAAAATGGAAAGCAGGATGCATCCGGAACCAAAATCTTATGCTGCTGCCTACAGATTGTGTACATTCATATGCAGAAATCTGTTAATAGCACAAGGTGTGTATCATATATGATTCACCAGTTGCTTTTAACACACGGCACACAAACTTATAAATTCTCTAATGAGTTGCAGCAAAGCATGAAACCAGCACAAACTACCCAGAGAACAAGAGTCCTCTCCACTTGCCTCACACACACACACACACACACACACCTTCTTCGTCTCTCCATCATGTTTTCTTTTGTCCCTGTAACCAACACCTCTCCTCCCAAGCTGCTCCCCCGCCCACGGAGCTTCTAGGTGCGAAAAACGGGAGAAGCCCAATCCCTGCTGTGTGTGTGTGTGTGGGGGTGGGGGGGGAGCGCCTGCCGGTCACCATAGCGACAGGTCAAACACAGTCGCGGTCGACGCTGGGTTAACTGCCAAATTTGCTCCAGTGCCCCCCAACCCCCCCCCCCACCCCCCCAAGTACCTTACTCCCTTACTCCCCCCGCTGGGAGCTTTAGGATCAGCAGGGGTGAGAACGTACAGCGAGGGAGGGTGGAGGGACCAGAAACGCCTTCCTAAGAGCCCTCCATCCCACCTCCTGTGGCTTTGGGCGAGAAAGTTTCACTGTTCCGTGGCCGTTTCACCTTTTCCTGCCAATCTCCCGGGCCAGTAAAGAACATTTTACAGTGCTCTACTTGGTATTTATTAATCACATTCAAGCCTTTGCCAGGTTTGCATAGCGGTAATGACTTACCGCTACCGTGAAGCCATACTGATCATAGCCACGTCACATGTTTTTATTTAGCCCAAGAGAAAGATTTCTAGCCTGCCTCTGCCATATATACATATATATATATATATATATATATATATATATACATCTGAAAGCCTTGTTTGCTTTAGCATTTGCATACAGCAGCCAAGTCAAGCGTATGTTTCAGTGGTAGAGCTAGATGAAGCAATACAAACAGTTGAAGCAATGCCTATTGATTAAAGGCTGCTCCAAAAGTTTCAAAATCAGCCAAATGTCTAAGAGGCCAAGATTGCAAACACTTCCCAATGGAGGTGACTCCATTGGGAACTCCAGACCCAAACAAAGTGTTTTTTGGGTTCGGTTACACCAGGCTAGAGGGACATGTTAAGTACTTCTGGTATTGCTACTTATGGTGTGTTACCAGCTACTTACGGCATGGTATCATTCGACTTGGCTATACTTGCTTCACCGTTTCCATTTGGCAAAAGTTAGCCTACAGTACCTGGTACTTTATTTTTGAGCATCACCTCAGTCTATACGTTTTGGCCTTTCTTCCACAAGCTTACTGTGATTGAGATCACTGTAAAGGGACATGCAACTTCTTCCAGGGCAAAGATATTACTAAACTCAGTTTTCAGTGTAGACAGGAAAGATGGATTTGTTTGCTTTTTCATGTCAGAGTGTGCACCGTTTTCTCCTTTGCATACATCAGGCTCTGCTTTAGACAGCAATTGACAGGGTGTTTTTGAGTTTTCATGTGGACAGATATTTCTGTTAAACAGTTCTTGTATGGATGGGATTTATTTTAAGAACGAAGGAGAAAAACCCACCTTTAAAAAAATACCCAGCATGCATATGTGGACTAACAGGCATGTAGTCTCACCTCAGAACTGTCTGAAAAAGAAAAAAAGTGATCAAATGAAAAATCTATTACAAATGTAGCTACAGTAGCTATCCACCCTTGAGTCATTTCCAAATGAGGACAAAAAACACCCTTAGTCAAGGTGCCATTAGAGTTGTTGACAGAAGGACAACAAACATTTACAGAAGCTGCTTGGCTCTGCTCTGAGAGATGAGCAGATGACTTCAGAGCAGTAATTATGTGTTTATGCGATTTATTTTGGGCTTGATTTTATGTGACCCCACAGCATTTTAGGGGGCTTTAGGAACACTTCCGAGAAATGAGTCTCGGTCGTTGTTATTACTGCTTGCATCTGCTGAAACCAAATAATGGCGGGTGGTCACCTTTCATCATGGCATGATGGGAATGGGCTCTGTAAGGTGAAACCGCACAACACTGGCCCGGCTGTGACATCATTGCTTTTACATTCAGTTTCTGTCCAATCACTCGTGGGGACAGGAACCATCTGGAGTGGTCCCGGAAGTCTGGATGATCAAGAGAGTAGCTGTGTATGTGTGTGTGT
This sequence comes from Aphredoderus sayanus, assembly GCA_027564795.1. Lineage (NCBI taxonomy): Eukaryota > Metazoa > Chordata > Actinopteri > Percopsiformes > Aphredoderidae > Aphredoderus > Aphredoderus sayanus. Next base: position 7,813 of record JAODUG010051725.1, read on the forward strand.
GTGTGTAAAGAGGGGTGTGATCTATGATTGGCCCTCCAAGATAGATGCTCTGTTGTGAAGCTGCTTAGCACATTCATCACTGGAGCTTTGCTGCTTCACACAAAACACACGCACACGTGCACACAGACACACGTGCACACAGACACACGTGCACACAGACACACGCGCACACAGACACACGTGCACACACAAGTGACACACACAAAACATTCAAGACACGCACACTCACAAGACACACACACACACACATAAGAAACACACTTGCACACACAAGTAACACATAAGACACACAACAGACACACGCACATGCACATGACACACACACACGCAAGACACACACACACACACACAAAAGTAAAAGCACACAAGTGACACACAAGACACACACACACACACGCAAGATACACACACACACACGCACCCACGACACACACAACAGACACGAAAACACACACAAGACACACAGTGGCCCACCGCTTCCATCCTGCCCACGTGCTATTTCCAGCCCGGACCCGTAGTGTTCCAGACACCACAGGCCCAGCCACATAGAGAGGGCTGTGTTGGGCTCACTAACTCAGGCCCGGGGAGGGGGGTGGAGGGGTGGAGGGGTGGAGGGCAGAGTAGAGGGCAGGGTGGAGGGCAGGGTAGGGGGTGGAGGGGTGTGGGGCAGGGTGGAGGAGTGGAGGGGTGGGACAGGGTAGGGGGGTGGAGGAGTGGAGGGGTGGCAGGGTAGGGGGGTGGAGGGCAGGGTGGAGGAGTGGAGGGGTGTGGGACAGGGTGGAGGGTGGGGGGGCTGAGGGTGGAGGGGTGGGGGGGGCGGTACTATCTTGCAGCTGTTTTGCCGAGGACGGCGAGGTCTCTCAACATAAATTTCTCTGATATCACCTCCATCAGAGGGCAATAAAGCTGATTTATTATAAATACAGCTCTTGTGTGTTTACGGAGCGCATTCTTGAGCCTGCAACATCTTTCAAAGTGAACGCTTGCAGGTGCTCCAGCTCTCTCTCTGTGGGGCGGCTCGGACCAGAATGAGGGGAAAATTGAGGGGGGTTGGAGAAGAAAAATGACAGGGAGGCACACACACAGAGTGACAACAGGGAAGAGGAGGGAGACAGGGAAGGATAAGTAATGTCGGGTGGTTGGATACGGGAACATGGCAGGTGATTTAGCTGGCTCGGAGGTGATAAGGTAATGTGCTAAAGTGTTAAGTTGCTCTCCCTCACCCCACTTTCTGCTCCCAGAAAATAAATCTGGAGCTGGGATTCCTAATCGGCCTCTGCGGCAGACGTCACATTAACATTCTTCCATTAGTCAGATGTAATAGCTTAGGTATATAATGGTAATGGCAGACCCTGGTAGCTAGCTTTAGCTAATGATGCTTTTAATAGTGGCGCAGCCTGTTTTTAATTTTAATTAAAGGGAAATAAAGTGAAATATAAAGCTGTGGTGCGGTACTGTGGGCTTGGACTGTTTAATCAACAAAATTCATTTCTCAAAACTTAAAACGATGGCTTGTTGATTTTACGATGGAAAGTAAACTGTGTTTATTAAAAGTTGAAATACTACACGATATACAGTAGGGCTACTTTATTGTCCTTGTGGGGAAGGTTTCTTTGGACTTTCTGTGCTGGTGGTTTACAATAAAATGATTGCACATTAAACATATCAAATTGCATTGATCCCATACAAAATAATACAACCTCATTTGTCTTCTTGTCTTGTGTTCGCCACTAACCATCACAGGCCAGTCGGAAAACACATGTTTTAGTACTTTGTCCAGAAAATAAAATAGACTTACTACTGGTAAAATTAGCATTCCTCATATTAAACCCTCTATAAAGTTAAAATAATTGAATCCACTCACAACCCATTCCCTTCCCTTTGATAACAAAATGGAGTCCTAAGCAGCCATTGCAGTGGATCCTTGGTTTCAAGACAATGTCACGACAGAAAGGACGAGTTAGGAGGGAGGAAGGGTGGGAGAATCCCTCCTGGCTGTGCTAAACAGTTCAGCAACAATAACAGGAGAGCATGTGAGACATTCCAGAAATGTGAGGGAGCTGCTAGCTTTTGTGGATACAGCGGGAGTTTGACCAAACCTAACACCGGGAACTCTCAACGCATCACCACTCTGCAACTTTGTGTCTCTGCTCGGCTTCTTTGTATTTCGCCCACGCTGCCTGAACTATCTATAGTGCTACACGGTTCAACACACACACATTGAAACACCCGTCTTTGCTAATACGCTATGCTAGCTAGCACATGTGCACGCGCAGAATGCAACCCTATCTATATACTTGATACACACACTAGCTAGCTAAAACCCTCATAAATGCTAGGTAGCACATGTGCGCGTGCACACACATGCCAATAATCCAATAAGCTTGCTTTGAACGTGCGCACACACACACACATGCATTCAGACCCACATACTCGGATGCCCTTTCACAAATATATCAGAAGCACATGAGATGGTGAACGAGAGCGAAAGAAAAAAAGAAAATTAAACTTGGACACGACACATGCGCTGAAACAGAATGAGGGAGGGATGGTGGATTACTGTGAGGGTCAACAGTCACTGGTAAAAAGAAAAGAAGAAAAAAAACGGGCAGCAGGAGTAACAGATTTTTTGGCATGCGAAGAGACGAGGAAGATTATGAGGAAATCTTTCACTTTGATGGAAGCTCCTTAGCAAACCTGTCAACGGTGAATGTTTTTGCTTAAAGCCAGGCAGTCTAAGCTCCTCTTCATCTAACCTCTTCACTTCTAATCAATCTTTTCATCCTACCTATACATTCTGGTGTTTATTGGCCGGATGCTTAGGAAGAGTAGGAGGGATAACAGCTTTGGTAAACAGTAACGTTATGCTACCATTGTTTAAGAAACACCTGCTATGCCACGCAAAGCGGTTAGCCTTGGCATTATTTGCAAAATGCACGTAAGCACACATTAAAATGCACTCACACAAGCACATGTACACACACACACGTAAACAAATACCCACGACCATCCTTCCACCAGTCGACAATCTGGCTTGTGTTTTCTTTCCAACATTTTTTAACGGGGTGGAAATATTTAGCCCTGATGAAACGTGCATTTATCTAGCTTTTCCCCCCAACCACAACCTCTAAAATCAAATAAACGAGGGAACGCTATTTTTTTTTCTTCCATAAAACCCCATCAAGAGGAATGCTGGGTAATCTATGTATACTCCTCCATCATGCGCTGTTCCTCTCATTACCAGCCATATTGTTCCTATTACTCCTCAACATCCTTCGCGCTTATCAAGATATATGCGCTGAGATATAATTTCATGTTCCCCATTTTGCTTATTGCGCAGCCAAACACAGAACACAGGTTCACTGCACTGAACCAATTTGCTGCATGTTGTGGTGTGGGAGCCTTACTTTTCGTTCGATCTTGCTCTTTTCTCCCGTTCTATCTTTCTTGAAGGCTTTCCACTTACTTTCTTAGCTGTACCGTTTTGTTTTTTTCCCCCTTTTCCTTGAACATACGGAGTTGTTTACTTGGCTCTCGTTAAAGCTGGAATGTGTACCGCAAAGATTTGACTTAGTTAAAGTGATGCGGAGAAACATTGGCAACAGCTTGAGTGTATGACAGGCATCCATGACACAGAAGTCAATCTGTGTTCGCTAACAGGAGTATGTGCATTACAATACGTTTTGACAGGTTCCACATTACAGAAACACCACAGGGTATTTTCCAAAATCAACATGGGTAGGCCTACAGTACATGCGGGCACCACATCATTCTGTGTAATAGAATACACTAAAATGTTATATTTATTTCATGCTCCGTCTAATCATCGAAAGCTAACTGCATTACAGTACGTGCACTTTGCTAGTGAGCTAGCTACTGTATAGCTAGCAGGCCTAGGCAAACAAAGTTGGCTATTAAAAAAACAATATGAATAGAGAGAAAAAAGACAGCAAACTAGAGATAGCAAGGGGCTACAGGCGAAGAGAGCGACAGAGAGGGAACAATTAGCCAGTGTGTGAACAAGCTCTTGTTTATTGACTTTCGGAGGGAAACTTTATTAACCTGACCAGCGCTGAATGGAAGACACCTGCTGTTGGCACTTAGGCTGTCATTACCGCTGGGGAGAGCCATGGGGAGGACACGCTGGGCCATTGTCCAGCGCCCCATCCACCAGCAATTGAGCGCTACAACGTTTACAATGAGACTGCCCTTTGTCGGCTATCGTAGCTAAGCTGACAAACCTTTTTCTCCTCACTTGTCAGCAATCAAATTGTGGTGGGCTAGCCCTCCAACTCCCGTTTTTTATTTCTTTTTCTTTTGTCAGCCTGTAAAAATAGGGCGTGATTGACTTTTTTTGTTGGGGTTGCCGTTGGAGAAGTGGGCGATTGGGAAAGAATCATATTTGCTACAATGCTAAGAAAAAAACCTGTTTGTTGGCCTTAAGAGCCTATATTAAAGGTATTCAGTCAATGGACATAAACTGGCTAGAGGGAAAAATCCCTGCGAGGCCTGGGAATTCAGATTTCACACACTTTCCCATGATGGAAGAGGGAAATCTCACCTTTTTTGTGATGAATGCTAAAGATGTTCAGAAACAAGTGGAGAAGTCCACACTCTAGGACAATACTGAGCATGAATTTTGTATTTCATCTAAAGGTATAGTCAGTCACCTCTCCTTTCCATACCATAGGTGGCTCCATGTTAAGCTCTGCCCCACGCAATGGAAATGTGTTGCGAAGGCAAGGATATAATTGTGTGGTGTGGTCTGCACTACTTTGTTTGTGTTCCTATTTACATAACCAAGGCCGTGTAGAAACATCAGATTATTTTTTCCGCATGCACAGACAAAGTGCACCTAGCGGACAGCAAAGAGATATTATTTAAAGTGTATTTGCTTAAAATCACTTAATCTTTACAATTTCAGTTAGGGTTAGGGATTTGGGTGTGAATTCCTCCTTCTTTAATCCACCCTCTCTGTAATTTCTGCTTTGCTACTAACATTCATTGCATGTAGCCTACAAACTGTGTCAATGTGTCTACTAGAACAGCCTCTGTACATTTATTGTACGTGGTGAATAACCTGGAATCTAAATCTGCTGCTGTCACAGGGGAAGAGATAGATGAGGGAATGGAAGAGTCATCCTAATGAGTGACACTTCCTCCAAAGTGCATAGTGTCAATGGCTGACTTTCAGCAAGGCAGATAAAAGCCAACTGCCCTGGCTTTTATCGTCAGTCCAGGGTCTTCGGGAGCAGAGATACCGGCCATTACAAGGACAGGCGTGAGGCGAGCCTGGATGCGTGGGTTTCAGTATGCCGGGAATATCTCTATGGGTGTGTGTGTGTGTGTGTGTGTGTGTGTGTCTATGCATTCAACTATGTTTAGAGAAAAAGGGTTATGAGAGTTGGAATAAAAGCGATTAAAGTAGATTGCTCTCAACCCACTGTATCCTTTCCAAATGCTCTAAGGTCTCTTTATATTATATTTATTTGTTCTCGTTCAGGAAATTAGGTAACTGGAAACCCAGAGCAGTTTACAACCAAACATTCACAAATACACAAGCTGTGGACATCCAACTTTACTCTGACTAAAGCCAACATTTACTCTGTGAAGCTCTCGGGCAAACACTGCGATGACTATCTCGGTGCAACAAAAATAATATGGCAAAGTCAGTTATCAGCCCGTCCTTCCGGCCTCCCAGTGTACCCAGCAACAAGCTATTCATTTATTTATACACTGTGGAGAGCAGTTCTGATACCAGACACTGCAAATCCTGCCTCTGCTACTTTGTGCACACCTTTTGCTGCCTTGGTCCTGTGCACTTATGAGCGATGAAGTGATTAGCTGTAGCAAATTCCCAAGGATTACCAGTCAAGTAACAGTTACAGGTCAGGCCTTCCTGCCTGCCTTCTGGAATACCAAACTGTAAACAAGTCAAAGCCTGACATAAGCACATGTCTTGATCCCAGTTTGTACTCTAGCAAACCTGCCTTCTTCAGAAACCTAAAACAAACTGCGCCATGATTTTATAATTAAAAAAAGATGTGCGTGTATGTGTGTGCGTGCGTATGTGCAGTGCACGCATGCGTGTGTGTGTGGAGAACAGGGAGTATTAATTAGGTATGGAATGATGACCTTTTGACTGGTCTGAAGGGACCTTTATGCATTGCGGCCGTGGAGGGATTAATAGGTATTGCTAGGCAACGTGCATGAAGGGTCTGCAAATTCTGTCTCGAGTCATTAAAAACACTTCATTTAGCCATGTGAACATTGTGAGGATGTGTTGACTGTTAAGCAATACTGTTCAACTCATGTATGTAAGCCATTGTAAGCCAATGTAAGCCATTGTTTAATTATTCGCTCGCATTGTTTATAATGAAAATAACTTCATGGTGTGTGAAATCAAGTTTCTTACATGCCAAGTGTTTATATATTTACAGCGCTGTCTCACACTGAACAATTTGCTCGCTAAACCGTTACTAGATGTATAGCAATACAAAACCTTGAGAATTAACAGTGTTGTTAGCTTGTAGCATGGTTCTCTCTTAAACTCGAGCTCACAATAAAATGCAAATAATGCTGAAGTCATGTTGGGGTTGATTTAACAATATACTGTATAAATATAAGCATATTGTCGTCTACTGAAGGCGTTCCTTTCATGACCCTCAAAACCTCTGATGTCTTCTTTTAGCCCAACAAGGCCAGCCAGCCCGCTCGCTTAAAGATAGCATAGCCATAGAGGACTGAAATACATGCAATGCATAGGTACAGCAAATCCCTTTGTCTCTCTCTATGTAGATATACTGCATATACTGTATATACCCCCCTTGTGTGAATACATTTTTTAATTGAAGCCACTTCTGTGGCACTTCTCAATATGAAGCTCTTGCAGAAGGCCGCTCCTATGGCACTGGGGACAGGCAGTCGGCCAGCTTCCAGAGTAAACATATAATCATCCCTCGGACAGCTATCATTATATCTGGGACGTGAGGGAACATCAGGGATTGTGCGAGCGTGCGAGGCAGATGCACAGTAGCCGGGAAAGAGTAGCGAGTTGTATTCTTAATAATATTTGTTTTCTAGCACAGAATAAGGCTCAGGCTGTGTTTGAGCAAACGGGGCACAGGGGCTGATGGGAACGCTCACGGCTTGTTGTGGGGTTGTGTCTGGAGCTCAGTCTCGCGGCCACCGCCGGCTTTAGCGTAAACAGCGCGTACGTTGGCGGCGATGCGGCAATCACGACATGTCTGCCCGGTAAAACCGCACACGTACGCACACACGCGCACACGTATATTGTCGTACGCACACACGGACACACACACCATGTATGAACGCCTCCACCCAAGTGCAGTTAAAGCGCAGGAGAAACCCTGGGTGGTTCTGAGGGACTGTACAGGGAGAGCGCCTAAGGCTTGTTCTCTAATCCAACTTCGCTCAACGAAGCAACTGTAATGCGGTTAGCAAACTACCCAGGCTTTGTGGTTCGCTATCTCTCCAACAGCAGAAGTGGATTCCGCCGCCTGCCTATAGAACAGCGGCCGGCCCACAGCAGGCTGTATGGATCTGTACACATAAACAAACGTGCTGCTGCCAAGCACACCGACACAAAGACAGAAAGAAAGAAAGAACCCGGCACCGCGTGCTTTTCACTCCGCATCACCTGACTCCATTTGTAACCGGCCGAGCCTT
>JAODUG010051736.1:0-15499 GCA_027564795.1 Aphredoderus sayanus
AGAGAGAGAGAGAGAGAGAGAGAGAGAGAGAGAGAGGGAGAGAGAGAGAGGGAGGAATAGAGAGAGACAGAGAAAGAGAGAGAAAGAGGGAGGAATAGAGAGAGACAGAATGACAGATAGAGAGAGAGAGAGAGAGAGAGAGAGGGAGAAAGAGCAGCCGTAACGGTGTCTTCACCAAATCATCAGGACTGTGTTGTGTAGTATTAACATGTGGTCCTGCCATATTGGCATTAATAACTATAACTAATAACTAAATAAATCATTAATAACTAATAAAAAATATGAAAGCGGAACAAAGACTCTCTTTTTGAAGCACAATGCTTCAAAGGTGTGCTTATCCTAGAGAAAAGCAATGAATAAAGAATGACTTGGTGATAAACTGGTAACACAGTAGTAATACTGCAACAAAAACAAAAAAAAGTTTAGCTCAGAAATGTTTTTTCAAAGTTCAGCTAACAAACCCAATTTACAGTCAAGAGCAAAATCATGGCAAAAACATAAAAGAATAAAGAACAACAAGCATATAGGAAAGCAAAATAATGGATGATGGGAGCACAGAAAACTAAAACTAATATGCCGGTTATAGTATACAACTATAGGAACAATCTCTCTGCATGCGTGTGCATGTGTGTGTGTGCATGTATGCGCGCTCACATACAGTACAGTACACAGCCATTTAGAGAATCAGCCAGTTTGAGTACCAGGTTCTGTCATTTAGGATCCTGTGTAGTGCTCACCATGGGACTGGGAGAAGGCAATGACAGGCTCTTTTGAAGACTATTCTCCCCTGTTTAGTCATGGAGCGCTGACTAGAGTGGAGAAGCTGCTTTCTAATTGGCTGCCTGTCACACACATACAGTTTCAAAAGCCTGATAATATACAGTAGGTGATGATAAGTGATAAGATAAGGAATAGATAGGAATTGTTTAAAAAGGCCTGATTAGAAATACGATAAATAAGTGAATAATAAATAAAGTGTTTTAGGTGACAACATTTTATCCAATGATACACAGAATCATTGCAATTACACATATTAAGGAGCAGGTACAGGTTACACATATTGCTCAAGGATGCTTACAGGCATGCCAAACATGTCAGGGTTTGAACCCACAACCTTTCTGCTGGGGGTCCCAAACCACTAGCCTATCTTGTCCCTAAGGTAAGATGAGACAACACACTGGATAATGTCTTTCAATATAGACTTTTTTCCCAGACTGCATTGCAAGATGGGAAATTGAATATTGCACCAGAGCATAACCATTAAAGTTATATCAAAAGTAGATGTTACAGACATAAAATGAATCCATTTCACAAAAAGACACTTCATAATGCACACAATGACATGCAGGCACACACGTGTAACATATCCGCACCAATTCCCACATGCCATTTCATTGTCACAGCCAACTGAACTGTTACACACTACAAACCAGGAATAATGGCATGAGGCATGAGGGCATGGAAAAGAGAAAGAGAGAGAGAGCGGGGGTGTCATGAAAGACAGGAGCAGGTCAATTAGAGTGGAAAATGAATAAGAAGAGGAGTGAAAAAGACTAAGGAAATGTAATAAAGAGGGGAAAATTACCAATAGTGAAAGTGGTCAGTAAAAGAGACAAAGAGCAAGAGTCAATGAGAGAGGGAGCATTGTGGTGTCGGTGAGCGAAATGCCACCCTGCCTGTCACATATCTCTACAATATTAATTACAGCATGCCATGCTGCTGAATAATGGAACAGCCCTATTTAACCAAGCTGAATAATTTAGCAGCAGCTTGGCCTGGTGTATATAACAGGATCGATAAGCACCAACTACAGCTAATGAAAGCCTAAAGACAGGCTCGCCAATCAAACTTGGTGTGGCAGTGTGTGCGCACACCTGCCTCTGCATACGCGCACGTGCGTGTGCGTTATGCGTGTGGGGGCGTGCGTGCATGTGTGTGCTTTCATACAGTGCTTAGGCACACACGCTGAGAAGTTCTTTGTCCCTGCGTGTGTATGTGAGAGAGAGGTATTCATATGGGTCCTAGCAAAAGCCCTTTTAGAGCACCAAGTAATGAACGCTCCCATGTGGCTCCCCGCTTAATGTTGTATTTGTGTAAAACAAATGGTGTTTTCTGCAAGAGCACAAGCGCACGCACACACACACACACACGCACACGCACAGCTCAAACGTTGCATGCAAAACACGCATACACGCACGCGCGAACGCACACACACACACACACACACACACACACACACAGAGAGCTGAATCTGGCAGAGAAGTTGGCGAACGCGAACCAAAGTTGGACAAAGAAATTCCCCCTGGAAAATGGTAGAAGACACACAGAATTCCCGGTGCGTATATGTACATTCATCTGAAACGTGCGTGTGTGTGTGTGTGTGTGTGAGAACGTCTGATCTAGATATACATTTGGCAAGCTTTGTTTGTGTGAAACAGCTCTTCCAAGTTGCTGTGAATGTGCGTGCACGTGCGTGCGCGTGCGTATGCAAATATGTGCACGTGGGGCAGTGTGTCGTCCTCGCACTCAAGTCTCCTCGCGATTAATCAGGCGCGTCGCCCTGCTCTCCCCAGGTAACCGGATGTAGGCAAAAAGTTAAAAGACTTAATGAATGAATAAATCACGCAGTAAATAATAGGTGTTTGTGTTGCCTGCGACGACACCAGACAAGGCTGCTGTGCACCAACCGAGGGAGGCCGACGATGTACTCCTGCATGTTGTTTATTCCACCCTTCTAAAGACAATAAATATGCATTACTTGTAGCTGCATGTTCCCAACGGGTCAGAAAACGATACACATCAAACTAGACAGAGACGTCCTCTGATTCATATGAGACAAAGCCACGTAGAGAGGGAGGCAGAGAGAGAGAAACAGTCACATTCACCGCAACAGGGTACATGAGGTAAAAGGGGTAAAGTGTAACTGCACCCCAAATTGCGCCTTTTGAGTTGCAAACTAAATAATAGGACTGCACTGTGATGAGACACGTCAATGCTGGTGTTACTGTTGATTTTCTGGTCTGGAAATTGGCTCTACACGTCATATCCGTACAGGATCGCCCCCAAGACCTGCTGCTTTACAACTGTGCTTCCGCTCAAGCGTCTTCAAATTCAAATGTTAACGTTAATGTTAATGGGGGGGCTTCTCTGCCCCTCCCCTCCCCTCCCTTCACTCAGCTCCTTGACTGCGTTTTAGCATTTTTCAAAGTTGTAAAATGGGTGAAGTGAGGCTCAGAGCTGGGGTGAACTTGCACTGGCAGGGACATGAAGTGCCCAAAGAGGCCAAACCAGTACACAGGGTGGTGGAAACAGGAAAGATAATTACGCCTGAAAGCTTTTAAGGACAGTTCGCAGTTAACAAACAGCAACAGACAGTGGCAGAACTGAACTGAATCCCACAAGAAAATTGAGACAGCGCAAAACAAATATGCATCACCAATACAATGTTCTCTCTCAGCGGTAGAGAGGCACAGACACTACCTCGCATGCACCTACAGGCACAGAGAAGTGATTACAGTTGAAGCTGCACATGCAGACGCAGAGAAATAAGAGAAAGAGCGTCACGCACACACTGGGTCCACCTACTCAAGCATATATTTTCCCATTTTCGATAAGTCTTTATGAGCATTGAACCATATCTTGTCACCATTATGACATCCTATTCTCTCTCTCTCTCTCTCTCTCTGTCTCTCTCTCTCTCTCTCTCTCTCTCTGTCTCTCCATTTCAACGTCTCTTGGCCACTCAGCTTCTGTAACTGTATTTCTTTTGCTATCCATTGGGATGAGCCAGCCAAGACAAAAGCCATTGTCTCTCCATAACTGCCCATTATGATTTGGAACAAGAACCTGTTCTCGTTCAGCAGCGCTCTGAGGCCACCAAATCTCTCTCCTTCAGCCGCCATCTCACCTCTTGTTACAGCTGAGGGCGGTTAAAATAACCAGTATATAGTATCGCTGTCCTTGGTGTTCCTTTGGGCTCTCGGCTGCGGACTATAGCGATGCCTAGCACCTCTCCAACTGTTACTGAGGTACAGTACCAGCTCCTGAGCTATGTCACAGTCTGTTTGATCATGCACTCCTGTTAGCCATCTCCTGATTATATGCTGTCTCTGATTTGTCTCATGTAGACTGCACTGTAATGTAGAACATCTCCCCTAAAAGGAACAGTAACAAAGGGCCAACCGACTATTCTGTGCATTGTAGTGAATACTGTACTGTGGATACTGTACTGTACGTAGACCTTTACACCACCCCTGGAATGAAACAGTATACTTGAAGTTGTATCAAAATTAGAATTGCTCTTATCTGAATTGCAAGAAACGGGTGCTGACTAATTTGTTGGTGACCCGACGTAGTTTCAAATATGCTCTCCCTTCAATATGTAGCCCAATCTTCCCGTGCAGCAGAAACTAGCACATGGCTTTGCAGAAATGCTATGCAATATTTTAATTTGATGCTTCAAACATGTTTACATTCTGTATATCACTGCCCTCTTCTTCATTTGGACACATTTTCTATAGTATAAAGTGAAACTCACACACGCAGGCACGTGCACACACACACACACACACACACACACAGTCCCTCATCAAATATCCTTTCTCGTCCCCCAGTGGAGTCTGTCTTTTTTGCAATGACTTTCATTTTAATAGAGCACTTGGCATCTGATTACATCCCATTTTGCGATGTTAATTAGCTGTGCGGCTCTCTTCCCAATGTCTACACAATGAATAAGGTCAAGAGGACAATGGCAAAACCATCAGGTTTCTTTGAGAACAACTTCGAAGTTCAACAACTGTGTCATTAAAAGTCTATTTGATGAGACCATTCAAATTCTTATATATTATATAACATCAAAAACAGCCAAGAGGGCTGGGTTTTCTAGTTGTAAAGTGACATATTCGCATTTCTGGTCAGGCGGGTTGACTGTTCAAATTTCAGCAAGAGAAATGTGGGTTTGGAAAGCTAATATGTCATGCTTTTTGCCATCTCAAACAGTGTGTAAAAGATAGATATAGATGTTCTACACAACTCTCCTGCAATACCACTGCAACAGATGAAGACACAGCAGGGCTAAGGCTGGTGTGGGGTTTGATCCCCTACGTGCCCAGTCTATCTGCATCCTTGGTCTAATATGCCCAACTGCTACCTGCTCCCCAATGCAGCAATTGTACTCTACAGTATGTATGTTGCTTTGGATAAGTGTCTTCTAAATGATCTAATTGTAAATCATTTGTACCTACAGTTACTTTTACAATTGACGGGGTTGCCATAGCAATTACCAAACGTTGTGAATATCAAAGAGAGATATAAGAGGCTTATGACTTTCAAACAAAGATCACTAAACTGACAAATGGATTAATTAAAGCCCAGAATTAGGTTTGCCCTGAAAGCCATGGGTTTATGGGTCCTCTGATCCCGTGCAAACAAAGGCTGTTAACACTTCTTCCCAGTGATCTTCCCAGGTTTACAGAATACATCTTTGGGCAAAGGAATGTATGTTTATATGTGAGACGTGTCTATATTGTCCAAACACTTTGAGCTTTAAAGAGGGCAAAGAGGGCCTTTGAGGGCTGTGTGTGTGTGTGTGTGTGTGTGTGTGTGTACACACATCCTTTTAGCTTTGCTGAGAGTATAAGCAGAACACGCTAGTGAATAATGAGACTATTAGAGTCCCAGCAGAGTGCCTCTTGCGCTCACTCGATAATGTGTGTGTATGAATCCGTGTGTATGTGTGTGTGCACACCTGAATGTGGGCCTGTGTGTGTCTCTTAGTCAATGTGCTTGATGGAGCCTGGCTCAAGAATGTTTTTTTTTTATATAATGTAACCCCAAACTACTGCCAAAGCATCATGGGTAATTTCAAACTCAGTTTGTAGGAGAAGTATGTGTGTGTGTTTGTGTTAAAGGTATTGACTACGCTACATGATAATATACAGAAGTGGGCAGATATATACCACCTTGGTTTAAGTCTAGCTGTAAAATACAGCACATTGCTAATCAGAGCTCTACACTGTATCTACTAATAGTTGGAACCTTAACACATTCCCTGATGCTCCTTCCTTTATGCAAGGACTGACTGCACTGTCCTTATACTTAAGTAATTTTCTGATAGCAAAAAGCACACATAACAGTAGATGTGTTACACACGCTTTTGGATTGGTGTAAGCCCGTGCACGCACGCACACACAAGGAGGCACGCGTGTACCCACACATACATTTAAGCAGTAAAAAGTATTGTCCTTCAGACTGTAACAGAGTCAGACATTAACCTTTAGCAATGCTTTCATCAGGTCTGTTAAGAAAGCCGGGAGATTACCATGGACTCCTTACCGCTCTAATAACACTGCTGCCAAATGCCACATATATGCCAGTGGTGAGGAAAGGAGAGGATAAATTAGATGCAGAAGAAAAGAAAAAAAAAAAAAAATTATGTTCAACAGTTTTATTCAGATTCTTTTTAATAATTTGGGGCTCAACCACCTTAAGATATCTCTATATAATATGTGCATTTTTCTCTAGGCATTCCCACATGCCAATTGTACCTCTGCAAAATCATGATGACGTTTTGCCCAAATAGAGGAAATGACCAAATTAGGAAACGTTAATTCAGCAGGACTGCACTGTTTAATCAGCCTCACTCGCTGTCTCTCCTCTCTCCCGCCAGGAGACTGCCAAAGGGATTAAATAAAACGTGAGGTTGCTCTGTACGAGCTCTCCTCCTTCACCCTTTCCCTTTTTTGTCTTGTCATCTAGCATTTTATTCACTTCCACACACGTCTCCTCCAGCTCCCTTCCTCACCCGTAACCTTTCCATACCTCGCCCTTACACCGTTCAATTTCCTCTTCACTTTTTTTTAACCTCACACTTCCATCTTTCACTTCTTCCATCTGTTCTTCCTCCTTGCCAATTCTCCTCCAGAATCTCTCCTTTTCCCGTCATTTCATACACATTCTATCAGGCGTTATGGTGGTTTTTATCATCCAGGAGACAAGGGCTGGAATGAGAGAACAATAGAGTCAGGAAGAAGGGTTTTGGAGGGGATAGAACTCTATACACAAACACAAACACACCACTAACTCACTCAAGTGGGCACATGCAAACTGACACACACACACACACACACACACACACACACACACACACACACACACACACACACACACACACACACACTACTAACTGCCATCCTTGGGCTGTTCACTTCATAACAAGATTCTATCTGGGCATCTGGCGTTTTTTCTCAACAATTCAGGGTCAATTCTCAAGTTTTCCAGTGCAGTGTTTCTCAAAACAAAACCCAGAGATGCAGCTCATGTGGCAGTTTGGCAGAATCCTTAAAAAGTTTTTCAATGTTTTCAAAGAGGATATAATACATTTTACCTACACGGGAAAATAACTTCTCGATGTACTGTATAGAGGTTTCTCAACAAATGGCATTGTAAGTAACACACTTATTCTGAAGTCAAATTAGCATATTTTTTGACTTGTTTGACAAGTTCTTTATTTGGTGTTGCAATTTAACAGTTTTAAGATAAGAAAATGAGTGTTTTACAAAGCCATTGTTCCAAACATGTATCATGTGTTCCCTACTGTCGCTTCGCAAACATGTTTTAATTATTTAAATTACATATTACACTTAGGCTAATAGTACATGAAGACTATGAGATTAGTTAGGTGTAGTTTCCTTGAGTAAAAAAACAAAATAAGTTTTTATCTTTAAAAAACAAAAATAATTCTTTAGCAGGTTTAGCATTAGCAAATACAGCATCCTGGACATAAAGACTCTCCCTGATCTTGTCACCTCTATCGGGTTAGCACGCTCTGCCATGTGATCCATGCCCCTGTGTATTCCCATCTCACTGTCTCCCCTACGCTTGGCTTTAACGCTCGCTCTAAATCATCTCCCTGGCGTACAGAGTGGTTTCAGAAGCTCCCCAGCTCACTAACAACGAAAGAAAAGCCACCCTAACACAAAATCCCCAATGTCATCACAGTGATCCATGGCCTTTCAGACCGGAGCCTAGCACGTGGCACCACCGAAGCTGGAAATGAGAGCCCAGACGTCCTTAAACCTTTATTTATCCCTGGTGTATTGAGCACACATGACATTTCTCAACAAGTTTTCTTTATATACGTTTACAACTTAGCTTGTCTTGTACAGGACTTTGACTTGAAGTCCGACTCGAGTAGCAATGAACGTGACTAGAGTTTTGAGTAATATGTTGATACTGACTACTCGTGCTGCCTGCGTTAGACTCATTTGGTGAGTGAAATCGTGCCGCAAGATTCCAAAACGTTTACAATGTTATTTACATTATAAAGAAGCAAACATAGTACAGCATTCAAAGGTACAATAGTAGACAACAGATGAAAACTAAGGGACGACTAATCTATTTAAACAAAAGTCGACAACCAAGTTGGCTGCCACAACATGGCCTAATGTTCCACTGCCAGCTTCAACTCAACAGCTTCTTACCACACACTCTCGTGATCCAAGATACCATCAGACAGTTCCTAATCGACTTGCTTTTACACTTGCATGGGCTTTGTGCAGCTGTAAATTGTTCATTGATATACATCCTTGCTCTAGTATATTTAAGGACAAACATGCACGCCTGTGTGTACACACACATACCTACACACACACACACACACACCCACACACACACACACACACACACAAAACAACAAGCTATGTCGAATCTAGACTAATCTGGCGAGGCAGACTAACAATAGTTTATCAATAGCAGGCTATGTATTGAACTCAGAAGTGCAGTGGAAGCATCTGCACACTGATTATAGCTAATAGGATGGGATAAGAGACAGGCACAAGCAGAGGAAAACAAAGCCAGGAAGGGAGGTGTGAAGGGGGGCAATGGAGAGAAAGATGCAGGGGAATAGGAATGACTCTGAAAGTAGCGGCTGCCTCTTCCATGTACCAAACCGCATTAAAGCAGCCAGGACACACACAGACACACACAAATAAACAAATGTACACGCACACACAGATACTTTTACGATTCCTTTCTTTCTCCGCAATTGACCTCAATTTACGCAGAACACACAGTCTGCTCATAAACACACACATACAAAGTGAGAGCTGTGGGAAAAGCTGAAGAACAGTCCAAAAGCGACCGCCTACACCACCAAACAGCCAGGAGACGCCAGACTCCCAAATGTCTGGAACGAATAACACATCAATAGTAGCATCTGTCACGCGACTGGAACCGCCAAAATGTAATAACTTCACACATGCTCGTCGGCAGTTACACAAAATGTCATCACACTCAAATCATTGGTGTCTTTGTGTAAGGTTTTCACTTTGCAGTTGGCTTTCAATGGGGATAGCTCCCAAATTAAATATGTATTTCTGTCACATTATGTTGAGAATGCCACGCCATCCTGTGTTCTTGCTGGGATATCATCAGCGTAATAATTGTCGTGCTTAAACAAGCATGAATCGTTTATTAATGTATACCTACATGTATGAAAAGGCTTCCACCATCCGTATTGTGTATTGACACTGGGCATTAAAATACAGCCTGTCAAACAAGCACAGTCTACAAGCAGGGTACAGGTTGTAAAAAACAAGTCCAAAACACTTGCAATACAAATAGGTGAAGGTGTTAGTAGTCTAAAATGAAGCCAATCTTCATCCATTATTACTTCGGCAGAGAGCCAATATCATGCAACATCAGTTTCAATTAATTTTGTCAGCAATAATATACATATTTGTCTAGATATTGGTTCAATGCCAAAAAGCCTAACCCAAGAGATATACAAAGGTTGGGGAGGGGAAGGGCAGATCAAATAGGATTCTGCTATTTAACACACTGAGAACATGAATTCCTTAGGTCAATGTGATACTACTTTTCAATAGCATCATCCACCAATTCATTCCTTATGTCCAGAAATGTGCTGCAGTTGTCCACTGTTCACATTAGTAGAAAACATATAATACTGTACTTCAAACATTGTGAACATATTCTTTTAAAGTTGCACTATAGCTTGTAGTATTACTAATGTAATGTACCTCAGCTCCTTCCGCATACACACTCAGCTAGTACCTGCAGAACCAAAATGAGAGCAACTACATCCAGCCTGTGTGCCCTCACCATAGCCAACGCACTGTGCTGCGGTACTAAGAGATTAAATGAGTAGACTAGTATTTCAAGCGCGCTACAATAGCAACATACAGTAGGTGAAAAATAGTAGGCATACTATAACACAGAGGATTACTTTATTTTCTAAACACAATCACTAAAATGCAGAATAACGTCCATAGAGTCCAGCCTACTCTCTCTAATAAGGAGGTATATTGCCGGTAACGCGTTTTAGTTCTAGAACCGCGTCATATGGGAAGAAACCTCCCAGTAAAGCTTTTCAGTAGTATCATGTCGCGTGGTTGAAAAATGCATCACTAAACAGATTATATGCAATGTTAAAATCCTTACCAAAACCTTTAGGCTCTGCCCGTGCAACTCAACTGATCAACCGAACTGCAAATCACACATCCAACACAAAAAGAATGTCATTGCTCACTGTGAAGAGTACGTTCTTTAACATCTTTTAGAGCTCTCCATCCAGGAAAAGGGCTGTCCAATTTTGAACCTTGTTTTGGCTCTTTCCTTGTCACAGTGTAGTTATGAAGTCTTTTTTTGTTTTTGATCTGTGTTTAATGCATACCTGTATGTGACATGATGTTGTATATGTGTGACTGGAAGGAGTAATCTGCAAATGAATTTCCATTTTAGGGATTATTAAAGTTTTCTAAATCTAAATCTTTGATTTCACTATAATGTCAGGCTGAGATACTGGGCGCTGTTCTGCCGTTCAGGTCTCGCAGGCTGAGCAAGCCCAGCTACTATTTCAGGCTGCTCATTGGCTCTGAACTTTGTCTATCAAAAAGGTGGAACTTCTGGTTCTTTCCGGCTCTCAATAACAAAATAATAGTGGAAATGGCTTTATAAACAACTGTGGGAGGTGGTAATGAAAATGTATGAGACCTGAGACACCCTTTTCATATAAAACACTGTAGAATTTGTTAGGTAGCGCAGTTTTACATTTGTTGAAGAATCCAAAAGGGAAAAAACACTTTAACACCCACAACCTTGCAACTGTGAGCATTTTTTAACGCTCAGTATAACTTTACATCTAGAGCAATAACAACCACTTTCGAAACAATTCCTGTGGCAGACAAACAATAGACTACAGGCAAAACACCTGATCCAGACATACAGTATATCAGACAACAGCTTTTCATTATTATTATCTGAGGAAAAACCTTGCAGGTATTAGCTGCTTCTGTGTGAGGAGTGAAATTGCATAATGCACACAATCTTCAAACCAAGCCGGGCGCTCTCAGAGGGGTTTTCTCCATGAAGGAGACAATGGCAGAAATCAGTTACAATCTAAAGCAAAACCTAGGTCTGCTCAGCACATACAATGAATTTATATAACCAGAAAATTTGCACTTTCACACACAGACACACACAGAGGCACGTATTATAGTAAATATTCAAACAATACAACTCTTCATTCAATGACACAATGCTCTGTTTATGTGAGTACAATTCATAATCCCATGTCAGGTTAAGTTTACATAAATCCTTCATATATTACACACTTGCTACATCACCATACCATGTTGCGACTGGAGTGCATTTTAATAATACATAAGACATGCTTTACTACTGAGAGAACTAAGAATAGAATATAATCAAATCATTTGGTCATATTTTACCACATCCAACACCCCTTTTATCACCAAGTTAACCCTCGTAATGTACTCAGAAATATCGTATTTAGCCACATGGCAGCGCCATCTGATTGTGTATGATGTGTGTTTTTCAATTGGCGTTTTTGTGTGTATTTATTTATTAATTATTTCTTTATGTATTTGTGTGGTTTTTTTGTTCCTTTTACCCTTCCTGTTGTCCTTGGGTGCCTAACACACCATGTTGTGCCAGCAGTGCACATCATATGTGTGTGTGTAAGCTGTAGAATTAGGTTTAGCGCCTTCTATCTGCCACAAAGAGCTAGTGATTTGGGTCAGTTTGACCCAGAAGACATTACGAGGGTTAAGGAACTTTCTGAAGGAGTGTTACAGGTAGGCCAAACATGTAGTGGGTGTTTCAGCAACGAGTCAACCTGCTTAACCAATCACCTTTCCTGCCCACATAGTAAATAGTAAATAGTACACTAGCAAATCTGTACTAGACAGCAATGTTTTGCGTATTTCCAGATGTGGAATCTTGACAAAGATATGTTTTGGTTTATTTGGAGATTTATTTACATGGAACAGTTGCACTATGACAAGTTATTGACGATTAGCATACCTAGACAATTAATATAATAAGACAAGGGATATTGGCCTGATTGCTATGACCAGCAAAGGCGGAAAAACACAATCGTCCTCTAACAGCACAACACAAAGAAAAACAGGTTGCTCATACATTTCCTTTAACCCTCATGCCAGATATACCCGCTCCATCACTTTCTCCTGCCCTGCCTCCACTCTCCACCTCCCCCCTCTGCGGCCCACTTCTGCACCGAGGGAACAGCACCGCTGCCTTCAATAATTCACTTCGCCTCAGAACAGGTTGTGTTTGCATTGTAGGATGCTGCAGGCATGAATAGAGAGGGCGAGGGTGAGAGATTAAAAAAAAAAAGAATGAAGTATGAACTCCAGATGCAGAGGGACTTTGAAAAGAAAGACACAATAGATGTAAAAGGGACGAAATGAAAACAGCACAAGGGAATGGGTCATTTGTTTGCCAACGTGCTGCTATGTGGCTCTCTAGCCTTTGTGCTAAGGAGAAAGTGTGCATCAAAGTGAATAGAGAGAGAATAAGTAGGTTGGGTGGACAGAAAGACTTGTATTTATGTACTTCACTAGCTTTTGACCTTATTCTGAAAAAGACAGTTCCTTCTAAGGAAATAAGTTTTCCTATAGCTTCAGATAGTCTAAATTAAAATATATTCAGCCGAATTTAATGCAGGACCTAAAAGTACCATCTCGATAAACGATGTTTGGGCGACTGTTTGCGCCACAAATTGAATCAAACAATTCAATTTAAAGTTCTGACAAAATTCACTATAGGGACTACGAAATATTGTCGTATTCTCTTGTTTTGAATTACCCTTTTCCCTGAGAATTAACTTTTGAAACACCCTAACTTTGCACGCTTCAATAACACAAATGAAAATATCTCTTTTCTTAAAGAGACAGTACAGGCAGACGGGCGTCGGAGATAACTGACAGATCACACCTCTCCCCCGGTGGATGCCACACATCATATCAGCCCATCATTAAGAAGGTGTCTAATGTGTCTACACAAGGCTTTAAGGGAATACGCCATGTACTGTGCATGACCTGCATCAAGCAGAGGAACTATAATTACACTCCCCGGCAGCGCAGGATAGAGCCTCACCTTGCGCTGCCGTGCCAACCGCCCATCCCCGCCCAACCCTCCCACAGGCACCTCTCTCGTTGCGGCTGCCCTGCCCGCTGCCGTCTCCACGGAGACGTGTGCGCGGCTGACTGCGGCGGCTGATGACAGCGCTCGCTACGCCCCCTACAGGCGGTAAGTGGAGGGGTGGGCGGGCGCCACGGAGAGCGACAGCGAGAGGCTGACAGGGCGTTTCGGAGGAGAGCGGTGCCCGGGGGAGGAGATCACGTTGACGGGGTGGAGGACAATGGGGGAGGCCGTCCCTGGGTGACAGGAGAGGAGGCACTAAACGTGGATAGGTGGTGTGGCTAAAACAGAAGGAAGGGGAGACGAGGAACAGAAGGCGGGGCGTGATAAAAGCACAGCGCAGCATGGGCGAGGAGAGGGGAGGAGGAGTGATGGGAGCTGAGGAGATGACAGTAAGATGACAGCTAATGGGTTCAGCAGACAGATAAATGGAATGAGGAAGGGATCAGAATGTGTAGCTAGGGGCAGATAACATGCAAGAAAGAGAGAGAGAGAGAGAGATGGAGAGAGAGAGAGACTAGCACCTAAAGCACTGGGCAAGAAAGAGAAAGAGGAAGAGAGGGAGACAGAAAGAGAGAGAGAGAGAGAGAGAGTGGGGGAGAGAGAGAGGTTAGGAGAGAGAGAGGTTAGGAGAGAGAGAGAGACTAGCACCTAAAGCACCAGAGGGGAGGGGGGACTGGCCCCATCAGGAACTGGCTTCTGAGCGCAAACAACACTGGGCAAGAAAGAGAAAGAGAAAGAGAGGGAGAGAGAGAGAGAGAGAGAGAGAGGGGGGAGTGAAAGAGAGAGAGAGAGAGAGAGAGAGAGAGAGAAAGAGAAAGAGAGGGAAAGAGAGAAAGAGAGAGAGAGAGAGTGATGGAGAGTCAGGCAGCACACGTCACTGAATTGTTGAGAGCAGACGTATGTAGAAGCAGGCGATAGATTTGCACTGTTGAACCACCCCTGCTGTCAGGACAGCAGCTACTGTAAGCTATTTGTTGTTGTTGTTGTGGGCTTCTAACATGTGCCGTAGGGACGTATGAATACAGCTTCAGCAGCGGGAGGCTTTCCCGGCACAGTCCACCTATATGGGCTGCCTTTATGAACCACGGTGATAAAGCATGATCACCACCACCACTGTCACACTGCCATCCAGCCACGCTGGACACAGGGAGAGAGACACACACCAGGGCAAATGATTGGCTGTGCCCCACTGAAAGCCCTTCCGTTCCCGGAAGGCCACTGATCTGGGTGCACTCCAGTGTTTGTCCCCTGGAATTAAACTGTTCGGTGGAATACCAAGCCCTGGCATTTACGTTCCTTGTGGCAGTGCTGCCGTCTCCCGCCCCCTCCCCTCCTCTTCCCCCACACTGTTATATTATCTCCTGAGGAGAAATCTGAAACATGCAAAATTCAGACTTCAGAAACATTCAACATTCCCAAGTATCGATGAGGCATGACACTGCATAATAGTATATTATTCGGCTACATAGCAACACAGATAGTATGAAGGTGCAGTGAGGGAGAGAAAAGTGGAGTAGCTCATGTAAGCCATGTTGTCGTCTCAGCTCCTAACTGTCACTTTATCAATATCATACACACAAATTGTGGTCAAATAGTGCATACATGCACACGCACGCACGCACGCGCGCACACACACACAGCTGGCTGGTGTCCTATCTAGTAGGGATGCTTAATAATGTCTGACATGCTGACAGGCATATTGAGGAAGAAAGTGAAGTTTCTCTGACAGTTTCTAGTCCCAGGGGGTGTGCACATTCCATTACACTCATATAGAAAGTGTGTGTGTGTGCCTGCATTCCCTCTTGCGTGCATTTAAAACCATGATCTGGTGTGTGTGTGTTTGTGCGTGTGTGTGTGTGCGTGCGTGTGTGTGTGTGTGTGGTATGTGTGTGTGTGTGTGTGTATATGTGAGAGAGAGAGACTTAATGATGTGTACTGATCTATATTCAGCAGAATATAAATAAAGAGTGATGTGGTGTGTGTGTGTGTGTGGGGGGGGGGGGGGGGGGGGGGT
>JAODUG010051747.1:0-13492 GCA_027564795.1 Aphredoderus sayanus
GAGGCTGCAGGAGGCACAGATGGGGGAGCAGGGGAAGGCCTGCCAGTTGGTTGAGGTGGGATCAGTTTCTGGGGAGCGCTAGAGGGGGCAGCAGCATTCACCATTGGTCCTGGGGAAATTAATGCATACATGCATTTCAATTCAAATAAAGACATCCATTTAGGTGATTGATATTAGTTCTGTGCTGTACCAATGTATCTGACAGGTGCAGGTTTACCTTCAGACCATGCTTTTGGGGGTCCATTGGTAGGTTGGCCCTGCATACCTGGGGGAACACCTGAGGGCCCAGGAGGTGGCATATTTGGACCGACCATACCTGAGAATATAGACAACAAACTAAGTATCAAAACAATTACAACATTCAGATATCGCCGTGAAGCTGGCAACCCATATGATAAGTATATTTGATTTGTTTGTGAATCGCTTCTGCACGCAAATTTGTGCTGAATCTGTTTAAGAGATATTTAACGGGATTACTTTTTATCAACAATGCTGTGATGTTCTCAGCACCCCATTATTGTAAATATCACTTTTAACTGATGGCATTTGTTCGTGCATCATCTGTGCTTGTTTGGACAAACTAAATAATTATTTGTGATTTATTATTATTATGGCTTATTTTTAAAGAAAAACAAAAGAGAGTGAAGTCATACTCATCTGGTCTTACACTGGAATGGGCCAAACAGCTGATAGGCTTAATATTTTAACTTTAAATGTGTTATTTCTCTAAAAGGTGTCTAAAAAAAATTATAAATTTTCTTTATTCACAAACCCTTTGTTAAAGGGGGTGCCTAATTCATGGAGGTCATTCAGATTAATGAAAATATGACATTCAGCCACCAGGGGTCTCTGTTGAAGCATTTCTTTGTCATTTGTTTTTCTTTGTGAAAAAGCACACACAGAAACATGATCCAGGCTATTTGAACATCTCACCATGTGGTCTATTGTAATTAGCCTGAGCTGGTCCTGGACCAGCCCCAGGCACAACTCCAGGTCCACTGGAGGGAGGCATGCTGGGCATTGGTTGCTGCTGCATCCCAGGCATGGGCCTCTTGCCCTGCACAGCCATCTGCAGGTGCTCTGGTAAGGGCTGACTGCGGGCAAGCATCTTGTAAGCCATGATCTGGGCCCTGAGCTGGTGCAACTGGCTCTGGTTAAAAGGAGTTGGTCCCCCTGACGGGCCGGGTCCCCCTGCCGCACCCCCAGGCCCGCCTGGTCCCGGGGGGCCACCGCGGCTCTGCGGGCCCATGCCCTGGCCAGGGTCCCCGCTGCCGTCCATAGGGCCAGTCCCAGGCCCAGAGGGCCCGCCAGGCATCATAGGGACAGAGGGAGGGCCATTGGCTGGCACAGGGCTAGGGGCGTGGTCTGAGCCTCCCAAAGGAGAAGGGTAACCTGCGGGGAACCACACGGGTGAGGAGAAGACAAACTACCACTACCAAGTACCAATGACAGGAAAGCTATCATTAAACTGTCATAAGACATTACATTTATTTAATTTAAACTGTAAGTATTAAATTGTTAAACACATACGTTTAATATTAATAGTTCATTTTATGCACACACTCCAGTTTATATAGACAATTATATAACGAGCCATCTATCCATCTACACACACCAAAATACATAATACATATACCCTGTAAACTTTAAGGAAACTGACAGTGTGGGTGATAAATGTACTGGCAAATGTCAAGACATTACATGAATAAAATGGCAATTAGAATAAGAAGGGGTTTGACTGAGTACTGATATAATGCTTAGCAGCATTTTACTGCACACTCAATAGCAAAAAAAGCTACAACCATCCTGAACATGTACTCAACCCAGTGGTTCACAGACCACTATGTTTTAGTGCAACAAAGTCATTTCCCTCTGTGTGTTACCTTGGGAGTGCTGGTCCATTGGACTAGGAGGCGGTCCCATGCCACTGTGTCCTCCTGGTCTCATGGCCATGCCCTTCATCTGACTGTAGCGCGGGTCATCGGGCATTCCCTTCTCATGCATGCCTTCCATTGACTGTGGAAGATACAGAATACTCATAAGTAACAAGGAAACACAAAAGGGCATGATGATGTCCTTTCACACTGAAAAATCACATGTCATTTATATGGAAAATGCCATCTATGTACTTTGTGCATCTGATGCATGTTGTCCTGAGGATATCCTGAGGGTCCTTGGGGGTGCGGATGCCCAGATCCAGGGGGTCCCGGGCTTGGCCCCATCATGTTGTGGGCAGAGCCAGGAGATGGACCAGGACTAGGGCCCATCATGGCTCCCGGAGAGGGTCCAGGACCAGGGGAGGGTCCTGGCCGAGGTGTCCCTCCCATAGGGGGGTCCGGAGTGGACATCACTCAACAGAGACCGGAAATGTGAGACACCAGCAAGAAATCCTCTGTAAATGCAATGTGTGGTTCAGAAACAGTCCATAATCTATGCTAAAACAAGCATTCGTTTGAACTCAATGTAAACAACCACATTTAAAATTCCACCCCGTTATAAATGAACTGCCATGTTGTATTGTAGTTGAACGTTGGATTGCTACATCTGGCACTGAAATTCGCAGACTTCACAAAGTACGAAATGTTGTTAACAATGTACGGTAACATTTGTTACATTGGTCACCAAGTGTGGTCAACAAAGAAGTCACCACACACCATCTATGAAGATGCATTACGATGCCCAGCCGTTTAAATGGACAGTATAATTGGGGTAGTTTTTCAAGGGGTTATTGAAATTCGGTGGACATTTGATGATATTGCCTGACACACTTTAAGGTAAAACGCTCATTTTATGGTTTGTTTATATTTATAGGCAGCCCACATTCATTCACCCCCAAGCTAGCAATGAAATGTTAGCCAGGCCTTGCAGTCGCTTGTGGGTAGTTAGTTGTGTGTCTATTAATTAACGTATCGTATTTGACTTCGCCCAGGTTTTACCATTACGTTTAGTCAGTTTATTGACGCTTAGCATAACAAAAACAATACGACTACATCATGTATCGGCCGAGGAAAACTAGGGCGAATCCACAAACATTATGACGGTAGCTAGCCTGCTAGCGAGCTAGATTCCCTAGCCTAGCCGGCCATGCTCTCTGTGTATGATTACTTGACACAATAATAGTGTTTGCGAGAGTTATGTGAAAGGTTAGAGCATCTTGCAGAATGAAGATGATTGATCCAGCGCGCCTCCCGTACCCTCCGTCCTCCGCTCTAAAAACAATTCCAGAAACTATTTTCATTCATTGCTCGCTGTCGCGCGCGGCAGTGAAATGTCGGTCCCGTCTATTATCTTTAGTCTATCAAAAGTGAAAGCGCACACCGCACATCATATGCCAAACACCGGCAGAATTGTAAAACATACAAAAGTTGACTTACGTACACGCAGAAATCGGATGTATTTTAAATCTCACCGTTGGCAATCTCGCTTAGTTTTCCTTCTTGCCAGAAACAAAGACCAACGTACTAGGACGCTTCCCCCCCTCCAGCCCCCTCTCCCGTGTTGTGCAAATATTGTTCCCCTCGACAGAATTGTAGCTTTGTGTAATAACACAAAGGAGTTTACCTAAATAATTAGGGACATAAATGCAGACAACTAAATATTTTGCAATAATACACGAATTGAATTACCAACGATTCTGTAGTAAATACTCAGGTTACTACAAACCAAATGGTACGCAAAGGAATCATTTGGACAAGGAAACAGTTTCAGTACAACATCTGCCTGTGCTTACAGTCTCTAGCGCCCCCTCTCCAGTCCCGCATGCTCAGTGAAGGCTGCGCCGCCGCAGAGGTGAATGCAGACGCCGTTTGCCGGTGTGTGTGGGGGATGGGTGTGCACATTCGGCAAGAAAAAAAACACACAATATTGTACGATATTACCGAGCTACTAGGCCAGCGTATATAATAAGACAATGTAATGTAACATAATATGAAACAAATACAACTGTTAGGGTTCAATTTACAGTTGCTAAATCACATTGCGATTTAGGCTATTGATAGGTTTAATATAAAACATTTAAAATAATACATATCATTATTTATGTTGTTATTTATATGTTGCAGAGAGTTGCTATGTTTTAGACGTTAATATTGTGTTGTGAATTTGTTTTGTCATCCAATCCCAACATTCACACACATTAATTGAATTGGGCCAAGATTGGAATACTGTATTGAGGAATTTTGCCCAACTCTGCCTAATTAGTACTCACTCAAGCTTTTATTCTACACGTGTAGTTCCTATGCTAAAGCATAGCAGTAGCCAATATAGTAATATTGTACTTGTCACTATACTGTTGCATGACAGTGGCTTGATATTTGACTGATGCAGTTTAAGCAAGGTGAGGTCAGATCCCATTGTCTTTAAGACTTTGAGCCAATTATAGTATCACCCTTAATCCTATGCTGAACCTCTGTCAATATGCTGAGAGTGAGGAACATTCCAGACGAGGTTTTGTTCCTGGTGCAACTCTGTGTAAGGGAATGGGCCTCCACAGAATAGCCACTACTCTATGGAGATATCGTATAGTGGGTCTCGTATTGACCTTGGCAGTCACCTTTCTTCTGATAATTATAGGGACGTATTCTATCCAGCATTCAAGGTAAGGTCTGTTTATTGTTTACTGTGCATTTTTGGTTGTTCTGTTTTCAAGAATTTAGTCCACTCACACAACTGTTGGTTTTGCAATGTGGATAACTTATTTTATGTTTGTTTTTTTAAAGCTTTCATGTTTGGCCCAAGGGCTGGCATAAAACAGCAACAGGTGAAAGAGAGGGACTGTCTTATTACACCAATCAAAAACTAAATAAGAATCAGTCCCAAAAGCCTCAAGAAAGAGGTGACAATCAGTCATCTGGTGCCCGGATAAAAAAAATGCCATGGGGATACAACAAGACAAGGATCCGTTCTCCACCTGTTGTGTTCCTAAAAACACACAAGACTGGAAGCAGTACGGTTCAGAACATGTTGTTTCGTTTGGGAGAGCGGCAAAAGTCCTCCTTTGCTTTTCCATACTACACCTACCAGTTCAGCTACCCAGATAAGTATGCAAGCATGACTATGTCTGCCACTCTGATCTTGCTACCTTTCACACATCAATAAACACTGAGGTTTAAGCATTAATAACCCTCCTGCTGTCCTAAGGCATTGCAGCAGACTACCAGCAGAGTGAGCCAACCGCGGAATGTCACATGTCTGTGTTGTGGTTGGCGCCCACTACTGGCGAGTGCACCGGGTCATTTTGAACCATAGGACAGTGGGAGGGTAACAGTCTCATGTTGGACCTGTGGAAAATCTTAATATTTCAGTTGCTTATTTTGTGATGCCATAAAAGTATAGTCTTGAACCACCAGGCGGCGCCATCTGACTGTGTATGATTGGTTCTTTTAATTGTCATTGATGTGTGTATTTATTTATTTATTAATTATTTATTTATGTATTTGTGTTTTATGTGCCTTTTAACCCTCCTGTTGTCCTCCGGTGAGGACAACATGAATAAAATAAATATAAAGGTGGAACCTATTTAAAATAAAGTGTTTAATCTAATAATAGTAATAATAATATAACAACAACAACAATCACATGAAGGCAAGCCTATAAAGTGTGCGAGTCTGGTAGCCTTAAAACCAGTTCAGCTGAACAAGACATCATATATAAAAATGGTACTTTCCCCTGCCTGCAGATTCAGAGCAGAATTTGTGGATGAACTACCCGACGGCTCGTCTCATTTCGACATACTGTGTAGCCACATGCGCCTAGACCTGGCACAGCTGAAACAGGTGATGCCACTGAACACCGTCTACATCACCATCCTGCGGGAACCTCTTCAGACATTTGAGTCCATTTTCATCTACTACACCTCGGCTGTCCCCGCCTTCACGTTAGCTAAGAAGGCAGCCGAGGAGACCAACCGTATATCAGCGCTGCTCGTCTTCTTGGAGTCACCGGATTTGTACTGGGACCCTGGAGATCCTGGTAATGGCCTGGGAAGAAACCCTATGAGTTTTGACCTGGGTCTGACAAGCCAGGAGGGCAACTCGTCCTGGCCAGCTGACCTGATTCTGCTGCAGGAGAGGTTTCACCTGGTTATGATCGCAGAGTATTTCGACGAGTCCTTAGTGCTTCTGGGGGCGCTGCTGAAGCTAGAGCCAGAGGAACTGGCCTACGTCCATCTCAACTCTCGCTCCTCGAAGCATATTACCCCCCTGGATGACTTAACCAAGGCCAGGATTAGGGCCTGGAACCACTTGGATGTTTCACTTTATAACTTCTTCCTCCAGCTGTTCTGGAAGAAGGCAGAGCAGTATGGTCTAGAGCGGCTGAACAGGGAGGTGGCTCACCTCCGGGCGTCCACAGAGAGGATCACACAGGGGTGTTTGGCCAGGAAAAGAGTGCCACCAGGGGACCTTGAGGACCTGGTAAGACCCTGGCAGTCTGATACAGCTACCATTCTGGGTTATCAGGTACTGGGGAACTTGACTGAGCAGGCTAAGGGATTCTGTGTGCGGCTGGTGCTGCCTGAACTCCAGTATCATGCCCATCTGTATTTTAAGCAGTATGGTAGAGAGATGAGAACCATGCCCACAGACTGATCTATATTCAGGTTCATTCTGCAGCCCATAATGTCCGGTAATAAACAAAGTGTCACTTTGCTTCATTGTCTTTTGTGGTTCATAAAATATTTATTATAATAAAAAAATAGTAATAAAAAACCCACTACACAAGAACAGACTTTACCTTTCGAAAAACACCATACTGACTCTTTGACAAGTCACATGTCAGAGATTCCCCTGAGCTTCAGCACATGTACAGTACCATATACAGCATGGAATGATAAACCGTGAATATACAGTATAGCAATGACCAAAACTAGGATTTTTAAAGCCTTCAGTTATTTCCAGTACATTCATAACCCATTAATAAAAACATTCCACTTCATTAAACCAAATACCCAGGAGGTATTTGTTAATTTAATTAACATTTAACCTCCTTGGGAAGATATTGCTAGAGAAAGTTAAATTGAGGATATAGCCTCAGTGTTTTTCAGTAGTTGCTGCACAGATCCTTTTCAGGATCATGAGTAATGTAGTACTTTTGCCACTACCTTCTCAACTAGTAAAAAACCCTCCCATTACCCAAAGATATTACTGTCCTGAATTTCAAAGCCCGCCTAATAATGTTTATTTAAAGCCCATTTTTTTTAAAAAGCCTTTTTTTTTGGATAATTGACTGGTTTTGTGTTATATTACATAATATAGCAGCAGCAGTTGACATTTTTGTTAATAAACTACTTATTGTAGACAGTTGCTGCCACTTACTATTGCAGACATACCAAAAAGAATATGAAGCCCAGGGCTGTTATTAAATTGTTGGCACGAATACATCTAATCACACACTGACTTCAGTCACGTGGCAAACTGTTCATATCAACTTTCAAGTACTTATTTTAATGTGCTAGAGTACCCGACTGCTAAATGACTTGAAAGGCCTACTCTGGGTCAGTTGTTACATTCATTAAAGCTGATGACTCCTAACCTCCTTTGTCTATAAGAGCACAAACTCATCCATGCTGTTGCTGGGGTTAGCTCTTCTCCGTTTGTCCTTCCTCTGGATGTGGGTAACATTGTCTGTGGCTGCACTACCTCTCCCAGCTTCCTCATTGTCCTCCTCATGACCTTGTCCTTCTGAGAAGGTGAACATGGGATACGTCGCTGCCGATGTAGAAAGAGCCTGGGAGAGAGATTTTGCATTATGAACGGTCTCCAAAGCTAACAGTTATATGGTCAATTAGTAAATAAAGTAACAAGTCATCCTTTTCAATAGACACAATCTCGTATAGCCAATACACTTACCTCACTGACAGAAGAGCACAGCAGTTCAAATTCTTTCTTGCTTTTGGCATAGAAGCCAATGGTACAGCTTGGGTCCATGCGAGTGAAAGACATTTTCCTTGGGTATTTACAGTGGAATGACTGAAAAATGTAAAAACACACAAGCAGACATTCAGGTTGAGTCAGGCAAGTAGTGTGAGAATGAACAACAGAAAGCAGTAGAGGAAGCCAGCAGTACTTCCCCATAGTGTACCTCTAAGGGAAAGTCTTCCTGGGTGACGTCCACTGTGGCTTGACAGTAGTGAGGGTCCAAGTACAACAGATGGTCCTCTGCAGGGCAAAAAGGCAAGAGAAATAATTCACTGAATAACGCTAAAGATCATTATTATAATTAAATACAATGTGATGCTTGAAAACAAGGGGTTGCATGCACTATTACCAAGATGAAGCATCTTAAGGTTGTTTTAACAAACCCAGACAGTTGAGTGCTACCCCTCCACCTTTTAGTGTTTTTTTCCATAACTAGCAGCAAAACACGTATACTTCTTACTAGGATATAAAACTGGATAAAAAATGGTTTTAATATAAAAAAACAACATTAAAAGTATTTGGCCTATTGAAAGCATCTTGCAACCTACCCAGGGATACCCATTCCCACATTTAGAACTACTGCTCAACACAACAATTTGGCCACTACATATAGTACATGCTGTACCTTGGAACCCAACAAAAAACAGAGAATGCTTTGGCCTGCCCCCAATGATTCCAATGCAACAGTCCAGCACCAAGAGTTTCTATCAGAAAAGCAAAGAGACGTCACTGCATATTTCTCCATTTCAAGGGAAACAAAACAATTCCTTTATGCTTCCATGACATACCTTCACACATTTAACATAGGTATAATTGAACTTCTGTCCCCCAAGTCGCACAGGGACCATAACGATGACAGATTTCCAGGACTGACTGGTTCCTACGGAGCCCCCTGAGAGAGGCCTCTCACACAGCCTCCTCACATCCTCTTTGTAAACTGCATAGAGAAAAGATTAAAACAATGAGCAATGTCACCGTTGTAAAACATTTAAAATACAAATAGCACACACAGAGTTATAACACAACCTAGGGGAAAAAACAACAACAAACAAAAAGACACCCACTGGTGCAATCCTGTGCAACATAGACAGCCAGTGTGGGAACGTCAACCGAAGCAGCCACAGCTTTGCTGAAATGGAAAAGTAATTTCACGTGACTTAAGGCGTACATCCTGGAACTAGGCTTGTAGGCTTACGGGGCAGGTGTGGCGTCACCAGGTCTCACCGGAGAATGTGTGCTACAATAGAGGGGCCATACCAGTCCCCAGCCTTCCGCCCTGAAGATCCGCCCAGTTCCACCAGCTTGTGTACACCAAAAGGGGCTGCAGGATGGTCCCCAAACCACGAAACCACTCGTCTGTGTGTACCCTCAAAACGTCTGTCCAGCTGGGAACCCAGGCTCATTCTCCGACTCTTTTTAGATCCCTCTGCAACATTAGAACCTGGGTTGGCCGCAGGCCGCGACTCCATGAGATCAGTGTCATCTCGGACCCCATGACGACTAGAAGTCCAGGTCCAACCTGTAAATAACAAAAGGGATGTAAATGGTAAACAGACTGTATTTATATAGGGGCCTCCTAACCTCCCAGCCAGTCAAAACACTTTACAGTATTTCCTCACATTTATACACACACACACACACATTCATCACCTATCGCCCCACTCTACCCACTGCACCACTGTCGCCCCATGTGTTGAATGCAAAGAATCTTCAAGTTTGTTTTCATCACACCACTACTAGAAGTGTCATTCTGGATCCTAACCTGATGGAAGCAGGTGCAGAAAAAGGGCTTGTGCTAGCAGCATCTGCCCTGTGCGCAGCACGCATCCCCAGCCACTGTCTGTGGTAAGAGGGCAGTCGCCCAGCTGTGGAAATCCCTGTCTGTATGTCAGCCACAGCAGAGAGGAAAAGGAGCGACGGAATTGATCCCTCTCCACTGAAGAACATGGAACGAGAAGAAGTCTGTGTCCACTCTAAACGATAATCCCTACCTTACTTGTTTTTATACACACAACCCTATTTGTCAAAGCAATGGAAAACAGACCAAGCTCACCTTTATTGCTGAGGAGGTAAGACCGTCCAAGCATAGTGACTGGAGAACTTTTTTGGAAATGGGATTTCTGCTTTAAAGACCACCCTAATAAAGTGTAAGAAATAACAATAAAAAAATAATAAACTACATGATTTTAAAAAAGCAGTAAAATTATACACCACAGGTGACAGACCATATTTCATACTGTTCCATGTCGACACCAGCTTAGATTTGAGCTTGCCCCTGTCCTCTGCCTTTGGAGCTTCCCTGTTAACTTGCGAGCCCTGTTGGCATTGGGGTGACACAATGTCGGAGGATATCTGGAGCCAGTCATCCATAAAGCCATCTTCTGAGGAATCGTCCTCACACAGTGAAGCAGAGCTGGGGTTCATAACAACTGCGGTTGACCAGCACAGTGTGGAGTGATCTGCATCATGTTAAGAGATTTCCTAATAATAGTTGAACTGTAGAGTCATAATCTATGACTTTGTTATAGAACAACATTGGTTCCACGTCTCTGTCTTGTTTACATGGTGTATACAAGTTCTAGTACCGTAAATTTGAGTTGAAAAGTCACGTGACTAACACATGACTGAATGAATGCCACATTAACGACTGTATAAGCCTAAGCTACTCATGGGATCCTTCATGAATTGAACAGCTAACAACTTTCAACGACACTACATGAGATGATGATTGTAACATTTCGTTCAGTAGCACTGATGTTTGCAAGGAATTATGTCACGTTTCTAATTACTGTTACACAACAAACATGTGAATAGGCTATCTAAAGCAGGTAGGTTCAGAGAAAGCTAAATCAGCCTACACCTTACCTTCGTTCACAATGCCATTCTGCAGCTACATACTTAGGCTCTATTTTTGTCACTCTGATACTTATAAGGTGAAGGGCAGTCCTCAGACAAGAGTAACATAGCGAAGCTATAGGCTACAGATCTATTTATGAAGAGCGAAAACGAACATATCACTTCCCGTATATTAAATGACAGCCAGGTTTCAGCCGGCTATGATTGGTCAAATATGTGGACCTATGGCTGTTGATAATATCTCCGTCGATAACTACTTTGACAAAAGGAAAATATGAAAGAAAGACACACATCAAAAATAAATAGAATTTCTTGGAATTTTATTAGATTGTATGCAATCGTTTTTTGCATTCGTTTCCACAACAGTGGCTAGGGACTATGGAGCATTGAAATTCACAATGAAGTTCTTTATAAAAAAGACAATGAGACAAAAATTGACATTACAGGCATATTGCAAATATTAGTCTTATGGAATGACTGAAGTAAAACTTTCAAAACTTGAAAAGCGAAAATATTTGGTAGATTTTCTAATTTAACAATGTAAAATCCTAAAAGTAGACTAAAGAAAACAGAAAGTTGTAAGTAAAAAAATATTTGACCAGACATAAAAAAAACTATCAATAAATAATTAAATTAAAAAATAAATAAATAAATAAAGTGCCTCACAAATTTCCTCAGATTATCACACACACAAAACTACACGCATTTAACATCTACACACTGGTTTTGTTATTCAATGCACACAGCTCATTTAGAAACAATGAACACAGACAATTTATCAGTTTAGTTTAGGAATTTAAAACCCATCTAAAGTGAATGTGAAAAGGTTCCACATACTACCATTTAATGCACATTATAGAATAGAGTGTAGGTACTGTATTCGACATTTGATCAAATATACGCAGTGATCTAATAACAGTTTCCTCAGAATCATTCTAGTTCAATCTCTAGAGCTTTTCCCATTAGTACTAGTGCCATATGTTACTGTCCACTAGATGGCAGCCTAAAACAAGCATAAAGGTCTATTACTGCCCCATAAGATCACCAATTGCTCAACACCAAGTCCTGGATAGCCTTAACCCTCGTGATGCCCTTACAATATCGCCTTGAACCACCAGGCAGCGCCATCTGATTGTGTATGATTGTATAATTCTTTTTATTGTCATTGTTGTGTGTATATATTTATTTATTCATTATTTCTTTTAAGTATTTGTTTGTTTCATGCAATTTAACCCTCTCGCTGTCCTCAGATTTCAAACACACAACTTGTGTGCCAACAGCGCACATTATATGTGTGTAAGCTGTAGAATTAGGTTTAGCGCCTTCTATCTGCCACAAAGAGCTAGTGATTTGGGTCAGTTTGACCCAGAGGACATCATGAGGGTAAAACCTATCACTGTACACTCACATCTACTGCAACTGGGCACTGTAGGATTGCATATCATTATAAACACCACTGTAAACAACACCATATCCCTAAATGAAAACACTGGCACTTGTCTTTCACATTACATTATACAACACTAATTTTGCATACATAGATGAGAGAAGAAAAAAAAGTTTCCAACCAAATTTCTGTAGTGCTAGGCTCTTTGTAGGTGTATGTAGACCACAAATGCATTTATAGCCTCCTCTGTGTGTTCGCTAGAGAACTGCACATTTCACAAAGGTTAGTGATGTATGTAAACATAATAAGTGGGGACACACTAATAATGGCATCAAGTATGTTGCATAGTGTCCCTGTGCAAGTTTGACTCATTCCACCTCAAATCACTGGAATCCAGATCCTCAACAGATAACATAACTATTATTCCTTAATTCTGCATGTATAACTTCATACAGTTTGGTAATTTGCTCTATTTTACAAGAATTGTGTGAACAATGGACATTTGTTACACATTTATCTTTGTTACATCAACTGGCATATCTTACTATGCCTTATTTGTTTTAACTGAACGACAAGGAAATATGTGTTGCAATTTTGCTATACCAGATAAAACATGGCACTGGGGTTCGCATGAGTGCTGAATGACTTCACTGAATAACCCCCATTTATAACCAAAATCCTGCTTGTTCACGTGCAGTTATACTATGTATTTTGTGGTCTGTTTAGTTCACAGTGTTGACTACCATATGGTCTGTTTATATTTGTTTCTTCTTTTTAAATATGTTCCCCTTGTTCTTCATGTACAATGTCAAACATGCAACAAGACAGGTAAGAGGCTTTTTAAACTACTGTTTCTACAATGTGTCAGGGTGAACAGTAGCCTACATATCGCCACACACATTTGAGAACAGCAGTGGATGCAGTTTTCCTCACATCTAATGCTATTCCGTCAAACTGTTGGGTGATTTCATATTCTTATGCATAATTTGTCACCTATAATGAAGGATTGAAAATCTGTTGCCGATATGTGGCTTCACGATGCTACAGTAATCGTTCAAAAGTGAAAGGCATTGTATAGGAACCTCCAACTATTCCCTCCAACTGCACTCCTGGATCAGGAATGATGCTTGGAACTCTTTATGTTTGTCTTATCGGACTGGACTGTGCCTGCACTTGCTGTGGGGGCCGTCTGGGGCCCCCGGCAGCTTCCTCCAGAGGTGCCCTCTGCTTTCCCAGACGCGCTCGCCCGCTTCTCCTCCACTGCCACAGTGGCGTCTTTCCCTCTGGCTCCTCCATCCTGCGACCCGGCCTTCATCGGCCCCAGCACCGTCTT
>JAODUG010051767.1:0-10328 GCA_027564795.1 Aphredoderus sayanus
CGGGGGCGGCGGGGGGGCGGGCAGCTGCACCATATAGCGCCAGATGTGTGCTGTCTGGTCCCCGGAGGCTGTGGACACACCGGCATAGCGCTGAGTGGACGCACAATATGCACGCAGTGTGTAGGTGTGTGTGTGTGGTGTGTATGAGAGAGCAGGTGTCAAATGCAGAGCTAAGCACAACAAAGGCATGACACATATGAGCTAACAAAGCTAGTCTGTAATGTTGTGTGTGTGGTAGAAAGAGAGAGAGAGAAAGAGAGAGTGAGAGAGAGAACTGAGGAGAATTAATGAGGTTTACAACAATAGTAGTCTACAAACATTCACACACACACACACACACACGTACCTGTGAGTGCCATTTGCTCCGTGGGGTGAAATTTTATAGAGTTGACTGTTGGCGGGAAAACACTTTTGTTTACTTGTCAGTCAAAGTTATGTCATTATGTCTATAGAATACCTTAGTCTTTTGTATTGTTACAGTATAGTGTTTCATTCAACTCAAATAAATAAAACTATTAATCCGACAGTACCTGAACCTGCATGGCCGGCATATCTCAGTAGACATTTGCCTGTCTCTATACTCCATAGTAGAGCTGAATGGTCTGAGGAAGAGGAAGAGGAAGAGAGAGAGAGAGAGGTTGAACAATGGTTTACATTTGCCCATTAACAATGTTGTCACCAGTTTACATCAATAAATCTTTAAAAAATAATGAAGCACAAATGACTCCTTTGTTAGCACAACCCTGCACAGATGATGGACAAACAAACGCGCTCAGTTAAAATTGATACAACATTAACAGGGTGCTATGTGAAGAATACTTTCTCCACAGCAGCATGAGTGCTTATGTTTAATGTGAACCAACATATGATGCTGCAAAGAATACTTGTATTCACAGTCTCATCATACAGTATCTATACTAATAATTAATCAGAACTAAAATTGTATGCGCGTGTGTGCATGTACAGTACGTGCATGTACGTGTGTGCGTGCGCATGCGTGCATGCATGTACGTGTGTGTGTGTGCGTGCATGCATGTACGTGTGTGTGTGTGTGTATGTGTGTGTGTGTGTGTGTGTGTGTGCGTGCATGCATATACGTGTGTGTGTGTGTGCGTGCGTGAGTACCCGCAGAGGCAGTGCCCAGGACCACTGGTTGCGTGCGGGTGATGCCCAGGTCCCAGATCCCGTCTCGGTGGCCGACGTACTCCTTCAGCAGCTGGCACAGTGCCCGGGAGCCCGCGGTAGCCTTGAAGCTAGACACAATCTGGAAGGTGGGGTGAGGGGTGGGGTGGGGTGTAAGGGGGTGGCAGCAGAAGACAACACTGTGACATGATGGAGAGGGACAGATAAATTCCACCGGTGGTTCTGCCTCACCAAAGCAAACCAAGTCTTACTAGGCAGCTACTGGTGTGTAATGTAATCTGTCCTGTTGTACAGCCTACCAGATTAACTCTGCTAGACCGAGACCCGGAAACTGAGGTTTTCACATGGTGTGGTGCTTGAAATAGACGGCTCAAAACACACACAGCGTTGTGACACCTCTGAAGTACATGGTGCCGTGTGCTAATGGCTCACCGAAGCAAAGGCCTGAAGTCGCCTGCTGTGAAATGCAGCAGCAGAGCGGCAGAGTTTAATTGTGTCAGTGTGTTATTGAATTCTCATGGTTAAAAATACTGACAGTGACGCTTTATGTACTGTAGCTATAATAATATACTAACAGCGTAGTTTTAGCCCCACATGAAAAGAGCAAACTGTGGTCATCCAGTCAACAGCCAAACCACTGGTAGTAGTGAGGATAATACAGTTAGCAGCGGCTAGCATTAGTATGGAGCCTTTCCAGACATGTCCTCAGCCCGGTGACAGGTCACCTGTAAGTTACAGGCTCCTTCACCTGAAGGTTCACCTGAGAAGTCCTCTCCTGAGCCCTTGTATCCTCATTCCTAACTTCAAACTCAAATGACACCAGTCATCGTTTCCCCACAAACTATGGCTTCATTTTTGCCCTTACGGAATAAAAGGAATAGTCCACGCAACATTTAATGGAAAGATGAGGGCAAGGAAAAGTTTTTGAAGTGTTATTTCAGGCTGGGTGAATTTCAGTTTTAAGTGAATTTTAGTTGTGGGTAAATGGTCATGCAGGAGAAAATTACTTATTTATTTACAATGCACTGATATATGAATTATGCCCAAAAATAGGAAATCATCAACTAATTATGTTCCACACACTTCTTTGTGGTTGAAAAGTTGTCCATGCTTTGGTGATATAGCAACAATGCTATATAGTGGTATATGCTAATAATGTGTGTTACTACGTTAGCAGGCTAGAGTTTTGAGCGGTTGCTTCCCAGCCTAAAAATCCTGGGTTTAAATCTTGACATGTCTACTTGAGCAGTATACTTGAGCAGAATACTGACGCCTAACCCCTATACTTAATACTTGTAACTGTACTGTACTGCAAGACATATAATTTAGCAGGTGCTTCGATCCACTTACAGTCACAATTAAGTCCTTATTGAAGCTAAGTGTAACTAATACGCAAGTTGGTTCACTGCTCCTAAACTCCTACATCATACTTCTAAATGTTTGACCCATATTAAAAAAGGGTTTCAAGGAAGGCATTCAAAAACAAGAAGCCATGCGTTGTATGCCAAACCAAATGCAGCCTGTCCCCCAAGCTCCCTATGGAGAGGGTACAGAGCAGAGACCAGGCGTCAAGGTCAGACTTCAGGATTCCCCGACCCCGCCATGCTAACTGACAAACGGAGCGTCAAGGATATTACCCATGAGTCTCCACCCCACAACTCCCATGAGGCCACGCTGAAGTTGCGAGGTCCGCCTAGCTTGCCGTGGCAAGAGTACAAGCACTACATTGGCAAGAGATCGAGAGGACAATATCAAAATAAATAAGTTTAATGAAATAATAAATCAAGGCTCTTTGGTTTTAGGTGTGCATGAATTACTGCATTTTATCCACAGATCCTGGATTTACAATGTGAATATTTATGCACTCAATACAAAAACCAATATCACATGCCATTACGTCATGTTGACCCAAACCCTTATCATACAAATGTTCTACTACTCAACAAATAAAGCCAGTAGGAAATATAGACTACTGTTAAATATCAATGTCAACTGAATGTCATTTGTGAAGGAGAAACGGTTCCCACTCTAACAAAGGGTCTTTTGATAGTCACTAGGCATTACCCCCGACAAATATTGACATAGTGGGCTAATCCTATTAGATCTATAGAGAGTGGCTACATCACTAACACCACTTACCTTGCTGGTGGACGCTTTGTATGTTGTCTTCAGTTTCTGTGAGAGCTGACTGGTGCTGTGGCTGGCTGTGTGGCGGACAAGACAAAGAGGTAATTCACCAGAGCGATAACCTTGTCTGTGTCACGGCCCGAGACCCTTGCTACATAGTCCCGTTCCTTTACCAGGTACTCCACGCATACAAGGTTGTAACTGGTGACCACTGGCCATGAAGGCATATTATAAACACCAAATCTGTGAGATATCTTATTTAGCTAATGCAAAGACATGCCTTGCTACAGTAAGTGTGTTGAAAAAGTATGGGCAGAATTGTTCAGTGGTCTGGGTGTTGGACTCCCAGCCAGAAAGTAATGGATTTCAGCCCTAGAGTTGGCTTACCTTTAAGCATTCTTGAGCACGATGCCTAACCCCTACCTGGTCCATGAAATTATTTTAACTGTACTCATAAAAGGTGTGCAAAAATGACCTACTGTAAGTGAAAACAGCAAGTACTATACCTTTTGTTTTCAAGGCCCCCTTGGTGGGGTCTCCTCCCTCAACAATCTGCCCGTCCCCTGTCAGACGCTCGTTCAGGGAATCAATTTCCCGGCGCACTGTAACATGTCACAGTATGTTCATTGTTCTAATCGAGCTCAAATACAGTTAAGAACAATCATTGTCTAGCATCGCTGACCCCAACTTAAAATAGCTGGACAATAAACACAATAAACACTGGCTTATGAAGCACTCACATTCTATGTTTTCAATGTAGAGATTTTCAAACTCGCGCTCAATCTGCCCAAACAAGTCAAGGAGATTGTTCCGTAGAGAGTGGGGCAGCTTGGAATCCTGGGTAAAATGAAAACAAATGATTAAACAGGACATGAGCAAACACAGCTATATAGTGTGTTTATGATTGTTAATGTACAGCTTTAACCTACACCGAATCCTCCTAAACAGGAGAAAGGAGATGTCTAATAGGCACCTAAAATATGTATATTTAACCCTCCTGTTGACATCTGGGCCAAATTGTCCTAACGCACTAGCTCTTTGTGGCAGATAGAAGGCGCCAATCCTAATTCTACATCCTACACAGACATGTGATCTGCACTGTTGGCACAACAAGGTGTGTGTTTCAAACAGGAGGGTTTAAAAGGCACAAAAAAAACAAATCAATAATAAATTAATTAATAAATAAATAAAATAAATACACACAGCAATGCCAATAACGAGAACACAATCAGACACAATCAGATGGCGCCATCTGGTGGATCAATACGATATAATAAGGACTACAGGAGGGTTAAGCAATATCACAAGAGGGAGTGCTGTTATACTGAATATCAGCATGGCTGTGATGTAGAGGCCGCAGGCCAAGTGTAAAGTTTTAGAAGCACCAACAGTAATTGGTAAGTGACAACAAATAAGGATTTACTTTACTTTAATTGTGTATTTGGCTCCGCCTACACAAATAGTTCTGCAATTGGACAGGCACTGAACTGTTGCCAAGAAAAACAAACATTTTCCTGAACACTAGCGTGCTACTTGGTGTAGGTTTACACATTACCGCAGGCCAGCTACTTGGTATAATGTACCTTCACTGTACATAACTGCATGTATCCATTATTTATTTATTTACCAGTGAAATTAGTCTGTTGACATTCGCTTGATCAGACAGTACGTGGCTACATCATTAAAATTCCAAACGGCTTGCCAGAGGCTCACTGAT
Organism: Aphredoderus sayanus; assembly: GCA_027564795.1. Taxonomy (NCBI): domain Eukaryota; kingdom Metazoa; phylum Chordata; class Actinopteri; order Percopsiformes; family Aphredoderidae; genus Aphredoderus; species Aphredoderus sayanus. The sequence goes on from JAODUG010051767.1 coordinate 4,988, forward strand.
GTAAAGGCTTACAAAGTCTTGTCCAACTCATATTACTTTGTCAGAACCAACTGTAACTGACAATTAAAACAGAGGTTTTGTTTAATCATACAATATATATGAAAAATATAAATTAAATCGGAACCATCCATTTTATGGACAACCTTAGCTGTAGAATCACAGATGACCTTATAACCAAAAGTGTTTGCACAATACAGATAAACACTCGCACACAAAATAAACACTTTCTGTTTATTAGGAAGCTATATTTGGTGTTGTAAAGGAGGGCACAACAGCACAATGTAAACTTCGACAATGACCACAGGCTACAGACTAGGTTTACCTACACGACAGTCTAAATTCAGAACCACACAAGCTAAACCTACAGTTCAACCGACTTACCTCCATCGTTAACTGCCAGAAGCCAGTGCCTATCAGTTGACTGCCACACTACACAGCAAGCAGAGAGGAGTATATGCTGCCATGTAAACAATAGCTGCACAAGCCTGGTCCTGACAGCTCGACTTGAGAGCTGCCGTTCGTTTCACCAGCGAATTGAAACAAGAGGAAACCAAACACTTGGCTGCTGGCCGTTCTTCTGACCTACATGTTAGAGTGTGGCACACAGCATTGTCCACCTCTCTGCCCTGACAACAGCACCGCATGAAAACACATGCTACGAAAAAGGGAAATTAGCAAACAACAAACTTCCCACAAAGCTACTGGGGAACAGCAAAACCCATTGGGCAATGTGGCTACTGGTTGTAATGAGAGAAATGTGGGAGCGGGTGAACTCCCCATAGCATACATAGATCTATGGAGGTCTTACATTTAAGTATGAATGAACACATGCTGTCTAGAAAGTGTGCTGAAAAGGGGGTTAGTACTGTACATGTAATGAGCTAACAGCGATTGCCGATGGATAGAGGACCAGTGAAAAGACTAATCAGGCCTGGACAAGCAGCCTATATTAAAACTTGATGAGACAACAGCCCGACAATGCTGTCAAGCTCTTACTGCATTGACAGTTCGGGTCAGGGGAGAGAAAGCCGGACTGTATAATAAACGCAACCTAAGGGCAAGATAACCTAGTGGTTCGTGTGATTGATTCCAAAATAAAAGCTGTGTTTTATTCTCCCATTGGTGCAAATATAACCCCCTTCTTAAATTTTTATTTTTTTATTTTATTTAAGAAACTACTTCCAAGTGGATTAGTTGAAATTAATGTAATTAAATGAGGCATGCACAACCTACAGTATATTGTGAGAAGAGATTGCACCTTATCCCATGGCCAGAAATACCCATTTGACTTACGCTTCAGACTGCATCTAAATTTTGCCATTTCTCATTTCTTCAGCCCGCCACACATGACTGATAATTTCATATAAAGGTTGACTGTTACAATACTTTTTTTTTTATTGTTAAAAAAGGCTAAAGTTCAAGTAGACGCTAAACAGGCAAACTACTTCCATTCCAAACATTCTCTATGTAACTGAGAAGTTCAACATGTACAACATACTTGTTGCCACTCTCACTACTATAGTTAAGCAGCTGTAATATGTAATTTTATTTATGGCCTAATATGACTGCTCCCTGACTACATGTCTCCCTAGCAGCCAATATATCACAGAATGCTATAGAAGAATAGCCCTCAATAAGCCATTTATCATATATACCCAGCCCTGATAATCTACAGTAAAAAGGAACTTCTACTTTGCATGAAACGCTCACATAGTAGCAGTCAGAACAGTAGGTTTGCTTGATTAAACAGTAATACTACAGTATTTTATTATATTGACTGCTGGCAGTAATGACAGTTGGCTCTGTAGTTATCTTCTGGGAGTGCCACATTTACAAACCATCTTTCCTTCCTGGAAGAATGAAAATCAATAGTTGAAAATTAACACCACTAGTGGCATTTGACAATGTCCAATTTTAAAGTACAGTAAATGGAAAGCTAAAAAGTTAGCATATGCCTTTTAATGTAGTTAGAAACCAAACTAACTAACCCTAACCTATAAATGTCCTCTGTCTGATACAACATTGAAGACTGGGCTACTGAGAAATAGAAAAACTATGATTAATGTGATTTATGACGAAAATACGTTTCAGTTTACACTACTGTAGAAATATCTCACTCAAAACAGAAGGTTTTAACATACACATGAAACTGTAAATGGCGGACTGAATCTTGCACACTTTTCCTTTACCTCTAGATAAAACACTTTGGGAGTGAGTGCATCTCATGCATTAGAGCTTTTGAGCTGACAGATCTAGGCTATGTTGCAACACCAGGGAGGAAATAAAAGCAATGCTGCTTAACTGGCTGGTACTGTACTCTGTAAACTGATGGAAACCAGGGCTCCAACCACAACAACATTAATATAATAATGCCAATAAACAAACAAACAAACAATTGTGTTTTCACCAGGCTGCAGAAAAATAACCGACTCCTTAAGTATGGATTACAAGAGAGACCATGAGATTATTAAAACCTATTAATATAGTAATATAATCCAATGCAGGAAAAGATGCAATGCCGTTGGACATTATATAAGTGCTTTTCGGATTTTCCAATGTTTTGCTGGTCTGTGTGCACGTATTTCCCTCACCTGTCCCTCCAGCATGTCTCCTCTGATTATTCCAGGCGGCCTGTCCTCGGTGCTGTTAGTACGCCGTATAGACAGACTGTGCGCTTTGCGCTTCTGCTTCGGGTGACGACCAGAGGCAAAACTGCCGCTTCCGCCTTCTCCGGGCATCCCTCCTTCCTCGTCGGTGGCCCTGCCTTGCTCGACTCCTGCTTGACAGGCTGACTGAATAAACAAACGTCAAACTAATTATGTGGTTGTGGTTGGTCAGTTTACAACACCTATATCTACAGAGTATACGGAGGTTACCGGTTGATTTCACACTCATAATGAACGACCATGTCTGCAAAATATTGTTAGCTATTAATATACAGTAGATCGTATAGCGCTATTAATAAAAACCGGAGGACTGGTTCATATGTTGCTAAATTCTTGGTGCTTTGATAGCGGTACTGAACGTCGAGCTCTTCTGACATTTGGTACAAAAGCATAACACATTTGGCACGACAATGTTAAACCTAACAAGAGGTCTTAACACATAACTGATACAACCGAAACTAGCTTAGGGTGCCACGGCAGATAATCTTTTCTCTGGTAACGACGATAACAATTAGTTCCAATCGAGGTTTATATACCACTATTATTATGACACTGTTACGCGGATACATAGTTGGGGACTTACTTCAATGAGGGAACTGACACGTTTTAAATAGCCTTCGACTGGATCAGATTTAGCGCATTTGACATTAGCTGACAGGCTAGTAAGGAGCTAGCAGCCACCTTCCCGACGGCACCAGTACAGCAGCTTGCTTCACAACTACGGTATACGGATGGGATTGTCTGATTTACACTACGGGTACTTTAAACATACGCACACTATCGTTATCGAAAGGATTGGTGGACGTGTGACTTTCGGTGGTAATATTAAATTATCGTATTATCACGTTTTGGTATATTTCGTATATATATTGTTTTATTGTAATATCACTTCCGTATCACGTGTTACGTGTTTGCACTTCGTTAGCCAATGCCGCCGCACTGCTGAATCGTAGTGACGGCTGTAGCGACCAATGAGATTAATGAACGTCACTGCGTCAGGCGTGCAGCATGGCGAGTTGGAGAATTGTTTCTTCTGCTTAAAGAACGTCGTTAACAGAGTAAGCAAGGTTAATAAGTCTCCCGTCTACTTGAAACGTGAACATTAATTTGTAAGTCATTTGACATTTTACCAGCTGCTCCACAGATCACATTCTTGATGGTTTATTTGTACAAACACCCAGTCAGTCTTGTCTGGACTAGGAGGTTCTAGTTAGGCGCAATGGTATGATGGCGTGTTTACGAGTTTAAGATCAGTGTTTGTACAAAACATGAAATGGAGTTTTCTGGATCAAACGCTAGCCCTGTCATGACTTGCATTATATTATATTAGTGCGTCTGTACTAAATACATTCCTTTTTAAATGTTGTAATGGAAAACATCATGTTGTATCAAAACACATAACATTTTTGTTTGCATGCTGCTGCATAGTTATATGCTGGTTAGGTATTTGTTTAGTTAGTTCCTTACCATCATGCAATTTCTTCCTAATAAAATTTGAGATTTCCCCCAACACAGATTGGTGTAGTTATGCACAGGTCGCAATCCCACACCATTATAATTCCTGATTCCCCTGCATTTATTTATACAATCCCTTCCATCACCAATACTGATCCACTCCGCCTTTCCAGCCAAACCCAACATCGGTCAGTTTGATTGGCGTTCTGTTTTGGTCACGCCATGGTGCGGGGACTGTGGGCGGTGCTGCGGATGGGGTCCTTCACTGGTCCGCTGTCGCTAAAATCAAGTAAACCTGTTGTTACTCGGGGTTCATCTTCAAGGACCTCAACTTTACATATTCCCACGTCTACATTGGTTAGAAGCATAACAAGGTAGGTCGCTATCATTTTAAGACGTACAATGCCTGCTGCTGTTAAAGCTAAGCTTTCTTTATTTTAAGCTGCTGAACTGTTGGGCGGCCCAAGGTAGCCTTTCTTTATAGATGTATTGGTGATATTGCTTCGTTTCAGTCAAATACCATGGTAGTTAGCTGGTGACTCGTTTTTATAGTTTACGTATTGAGCCATTGCACTAGCGACAGCTGAATGAATTATTCTGCTTTCAGGATGCCTGAAATAAACACAGATAACCTGGATGAGACGCAGGTGAAGTTGCTGTCAGAGATGTGCATTGTTATTGATGAAAACGACTGCAATATTGGAGCAGACAGCAAGAAAAACTGCCACCTGAACTCTAATATTGACAAAGGTGAGTCTGTCAAGTGACTTATCAGTTCTCATGCACACGTGCTCTGAATGAGGCAAATTGTGATTCTACAAATCTCACTCCTGGATGATTCATACTCCTTTTCCCTATATTTTTAGGTTTATTACACAGAGCTTTCAGTGTGTTCATTTTCAACAGTGAGGAAAAGCTTCTCTTACAACAGCGGTCTGATGCAAAAATCACTTTTCCAGGTGGGGAGCTAATGGTTTTTAGTCTGAATTTCATTTACTCATAGCTGAAACATTACGTTTGGCGTTTGCTGTGTTGTAAGAGCTAATGGAAATAGATTTTATAATGGACACCATTTGCGGTGTGTGTGCAGGCTGTTTCACAAACACATGCTGTAGCCACCCTTTACACACGGCCAGTGAGATGGAGGAGAAGGGGGCTGGCGGTGTGAGAAGAGCTGCTCAAAGGAGACTGAAAGCTGAGCTTGGAATCCCCATGGAACA
>JAODUG010051808.1:0-15492 GCA_027564795.1 Aphredoderus sayanus
AAGCTGCTGCTGTATGAGTTTAGCACTTAATTTAGGATACTTTGTTAGAACTTTCATAGGCATCTGTCAGCTATCAGCTTTATGAGATCAACCTCATATAGATTTTGCCAGCTATCCAAAGATGTATGAGCAATCATGGCTTCTTTATTCTGATTGATCCATCAAATCTACCTTGTCAATCACATGTATTCGGGCACACAGCTACAACAGATTTGTTAATAGCATTTCACAATGGCAGACCAATGGGTTTAAGAGGAGGGGAGCAGAGGAGGAACGGGTGGGATTTTTGTTTGTTGATTTACAAAATCAACCTTCCTTATTTCTTAGCTAGCTATTATTGCAACTCTCAAATCCTACCAACAGTAGTTTTAATTTGCATGTATACAGTGTATAATATGAGAGGTGAATATCCTTGGCTGGCATACAGTACAGTAAGCGCAATTGTGCCTGTAGGAAACCAGTAGAAATGAGTCCAGTATACTAATTACTGGGCGGAAACACTGTAGTGGCCTCTCCTCAAGACAGCTGTACGCATGTCTCATCATATTCTCTTAAGAAGCCAGTCGAGAAAACATTTGGGAGTCAGATCCCTGCCATTCATCTCCGCTGGATATTTCTGTACCACTATTGAGCCTTTCAGTCTGCAAGTTGAGGCCTCTCCCCCTTCCATCTTAAACCCAGAACAAAGATCTTAAAAAAACAGAATGGTGGTGGGGGGGAGACTCTGTTTCAAAATGTTCAATATTACATGATAACCCTTCCTCTTTCTGTTCCCCTCCACCCATTCGGATCAATGGGCGCATCTTTGTCACTCCAGCGCGCTCGTGTCTCTGACAGAAGAGTCTTATTCTGCAAAACTCCAGCGGCTGGAGTGAATAATTCAGACCGTTATAGGCTCTGTGGTTTCCTCTGTGCGCCTCACAAATATCGCTTCGCAGCGCCCTCAGAGGACACAATGCATGTGTGAGGGTTTTTCACCAAATGGGGGTGCAGGGGTGGGAGGGGGGTTACTTTGTAAGAGCAATGAAAAAGAGCCTCTTTAGTAGCGGCAACGGCTTTGTCCGCCTGCATTGACTTCCAAATAGAATAGGATAGATTAGTAGCAGATGGATACAGTGAGCAGAGTAGCAAACACATGGAGTGGCTGCTTCAGGAAGAGGAATCATTTTTACTTATGTATTACTGTAACGCTCAGGAATGTACTGAAGAGTTCCTCTTCTCTTGTCATGGGTGTAGTCTCTGTGCTGAGCTGTGTGTGTGTGTGTGTGTGTTGGAATCCTCAGGTATGGCCGTGCTGAGCATGAGCATTCAGCACTTCCTGGGTGGCCTCATCACCACGCTGACCTTCACTACCATGATGCATTGCACACAGAGGGCTGAAGAGAGTGTTCAGGTGAATCGCATGCTACATTTAGTGTACAAACATGGTGTTGTTCTCCTCCTTATTGCTGTGCTGCCACTCTTCCTTTCTTTCCCCCCGTGGTTGAACCCAACCCAGTATTCTTCCCTATGTGGGTGTTAGATCACTTGCTCTGGTTGTCAGCATGGCCAGAGAGACACACACCACCTATCATCACCTCTCCATCCCGTCATCTCCCGTTAGCTGCTTCCACCTGGACACCATAACTCAGCTCAACAGCAAATCTACTTTCAACAAATCATGCATTGTTCCCAACAGACTCTTTCTGTTTGTCCACTTGTATTGTACCTCTGTACTGTCTCTTCACTTTGTTTTTAGCATATTTCCCTCTCCATATTTCTCTCTTTCTCCCTCGCTCTGTCTCCCTCTTCCTGCACTGACATAATCGCTTTTGTCCATGTCGTAACTGGGCCATGTTTGCCTGGAGGTGATCGCAGTTCACACAGCCTCTCATACGTCATTCCATCCCCTGCTGAAGGTGACAGTTGGTCCTCTACAATGTGGGTGGTCTTACTGGTGAGGATAGCTGGTCTGGGGGGAAGAATTGTAATGAAGACTGGTAGAAAGTATTGTCATCTACTTATACACTTTGTTGTTATTAATAAATAACGTTGAAAAATAAGAAAACAATCACTACTACCTGTCATGAAAGACACAATAACCCCGGGGTTAATTTGAGAAGTTCTCATGACACAGATACTATAGCTTTCGAGTGTGTGGTTGTGGCGTGCGTGCATGCACGCGGACGCAGGGCACAAGGAGAGCGGGCACACAGGGAGAGGGGTGTATTAGTTAGCGTGATAGTGTGCCCGCGCGCGTGCGCATATGCGTGTGAGTGTGTATGTGTGTCTGTATGTTATTGAAGGTAGTGCTATCCAGTGACAGTAAGTTGATAGTGTGAGTGCTTGTTAAGGATCCTCGGGAGAGAGAAACAAAATCTGTTAAACAAGTTGCTCAGAATAAAGGCACTCCACTTAGCTGTGGCTACGCAGAGCTCTCAGGGCTCTGCCTATGGCTTGGCCAGCCCACACTGACCCAGGCTTGCAACCGCCAGACCTCCAGTGCTAGACGCTTATTTGTCATTTGTCCCCGTGTCCATATAGTTCATGAACAATACATTTATTATATCTTATGCCACCAGATGGCACCACCTGATTGTGTCTAATTGTGTAGATCCCTTTATTGTAAGCGCTGTGTATTTATTTATTTATTAATGATGTATTGTTTGTCGATGTATTATGTATTATTTATGTATTTTTTGTTGTTGTTGTGCCTTTTAACCATCCTGTTGTCCTCGGGTTTCAAACACACACCTTGTTGTGCCAGCAGTGCACATCGTATATCTGTGTAAGATGTAGAATTAGGTTTAGCGCCTTCTATCTGCCACAAAGAGCTAGTGCGTTGGGTCAGTTTGACCCGGAGGTCAACAGGAGGGTTAAGACAAGAAATTGAAGTCCAGCACTTTGAGGGAAGGCATCTGAATAAGTTTTCTCTCAATGGTATGTGGAATCTAATGTATCTTCATTGTTATTGTTCTCAGTGACATTTCAAAACCACAAAACAATTTAACCCTCCCGCCATCCTATGGGTCAAAATGACCCGGGCGCCAACCACAACACGGACATATGACATTTTGCGGTTGGCTCTCTCTGCTGGTAGTCTGCTGAAATGCCTTAGGACAGCGCCTCCAGCTGTCCTAAGGTTAAGAGGAAGGATGTTGAGTTATAGAAGAGAGAAAAATGCCATCGACGGGTTTAAATAGTGACTGGGATGGCTTTCCAGTAAGCCCTAGTGTAGGTGTCAGTAGAGGGCTATTGTGTGGTCCCTCAGAGGGACGAGGCTGGCTCTTAGGTAATCTCTTTCTCCCTCTCCGTCCTCAGAGCCTGAAGGCTGGGATCAGATATGCTCCTCCGGTTGGCCCCCATCCACCGCCTCAGACAACTATCTCACGCCTTTTCTTTTCGGCTCTCTTCTTTTCTTCCTCGCTGCAATCACTTCCTTTTGCCTTCTCAACCCGGTTCCTAACTCATTTAACCCTACATCTTCCTCAGCTGTTGGTGTAAAGTTTCCTTAGCAAGTTGTTGTTCTGCAAGACAGATGCAGATGAAATAGCTTTTGTCACCTGCTGCTGTACAATGTGCAAGTTCATCCCAGAACCATGTTTCGCTTACTCTCCTTTAAGCTCCTCAGGATTCTCTTCTGCTTTACCTGGCTCCTTTTTATCAAATGGCTCGCTCCTCTTCCTCTATTTGTGTTTCTCCTAAACGTTTACTTACCTGTCTCTTCTCCCCTCTTCTTGCCCTCTCGTCTCCTCACCAGGCAACCCACTACAGTTTCCTGGCGACTCTGGAGGTGTTGGGGAAGCTGATGTTCAGCGCCTTGGCCGGGGGTGTGGTGGACTTGGTGGGTTTCCAAGTGGCCTTCCTCCTCTTCCTCACCCTCTCTGCTGGCACAGCCCTGCACGTGTGGACGGCCACCATTACAGGAGCGCTCAGGGAACACCAGCACAAAGAACAACCCCAGTGAGATCAAGAGCAGGCTCTCAGTGAATGGTGGTTTAGAATAAGTCTTAAAGTTAGAGGGCTCACCAGCAGGGCATAAGATGTCTGTGAGGTACATCCATAGTATACAGTACATGCTATATTGGGTTGTACAAAGGACTAGTATTTTGTTTGTGTTGTCTTTATGTGTGATACGCCAAAAGCAATATTGTCACCATGTGATGGTTGTTCTTTCATAATGGACTCTATGTCAGTAGGTTTGCCATTGTCCTGAGTTGTATCATTTACAGATGAATAATCTGTACTACCTCCTATCAATACTGAACAGTACGATATGTAGAGGAATACACCTAGCTGCACCTAGTAAATTATATAATTATGTTTAGCAATGCCTGATTCAATGAAGCTAGCACACACAAAGTATACTACTTATACCACATCAGCTAGTAATGGTTGTTGCTAAAACAAAAAAACAATTAACCTATTCAATACAGTCCAGCAGTTCAGTGACTTATAGTTAAGTCATTTAGTGAAAAGTATAATTCCACCTGCAGGTGTAAAGACCATTTAGTTACATACGTTAGTAACCCTTAGCCTTATACTGCATGGTGCCATCTTATGTAAGTTCTTCAGGTCTGAATCTGATCTGAAGGTTTCTCCTGACTTAATGTTTTTTGTAAGAGTTGGCAGACCAATGCACTTGCCAATCTGCAATACCTGCTGCAAATGTCTTACTAAAGGTCTTCTGTGGGGAAAATGTTTGAAAAGAAAGATGTTATGTACTGTATAGCAACATATGTTGTATTTCAGTTTGTTTCTGGCCTTGAAATACTGTATTAATTTAATCAGCAGCACAGAATGTTTTAATTTCCCTAGGTGCTCTAAGAACTTGATAGTGTGTTAGTGTACAGTATCTATAGAAACACAATTGTGCAACTGACATTAGTGTAGCCTAAGTCTAAATAATGCATAATAGATACTATAGGGGCTCAATGGTCACATATAAAAAGAGGTTACAGTATCTCTTTCAGCAAAACAAAATGTGGCATGAAAGCCATTGCTTTGTGCCAGCGCATATTTGAAATTGTAAACTTATAGTAAAACAATTTTGATCACCTATTATAATGTGAACCTGAATGAGGACATAGCCATAAAATGAGATGAGAGCCTTTTCTGTATTTACTATACTCATAGTCGTCTGTGTAACCAAGCTGTACTACAGTACCTGATGCAAAGCACATCTCATGACCTGTTGACCTGCGATTTGCATAAAAAATAAAGCAACAAAAAGAAATATGATGACATCTGTTTGTTTGCGCGTCTGCATTTGGTGGCGTTTATGTGCACATGTGCTGCAACTTAATTCATGCACATGGTGACACAAGGAGTGCTACAGTATATCAATACCATACTATTTAACTGCTTTGTAGTCAAACTGGAGCAGGAATCACCAGGTTTTCCCTAATCTTCCGCCCCCCGGGAACAAGTCCTGTGTGGAATCTCAGGACAGTACCACCTGTCAGATTTCAGTAAGGTGGATGGCTGTGAACTGGTGTGTATGGCACTCTCACTGAATACTATACTGTACGCCAGAGCAGTATCTCTGAAGGCTATTGGAGTGAGTAGGGTCTGTGTCACAGGACACATGATCTATATGGCTCTAATAGCCCAACAGAACCTGTGGGTTATGCCATTTTACAAAGCCTATCAATAAACCTCCACTTGACACTTTCTCATCTGGAATTATTATATACAGTAGTAGCCTACTGTTTGTAGGCTACTACTGTATATAACAATATAATGTTTGTAGTGCTGTAGTAGCCTACCGTTTGGATATATTTGGAGGTGATTGGTGTGGAAGAGATGAGAAAGCCTTACATCTTCTCTGCTTTCAACTCTTAGAAAAGAGCATGTGTCAACATAATAGCCCTGTTAAGGGCAGGTGTATTTAAGAGACTGTAATGTAAACCATTAGCACACTTGGTCAGTAATAGTATGTGATATGTGTATGTTTTGTGATACTTTTCAATATGTTCCTTAAACCTTGGCATGTAAACATACTTAAACGAGCCTATTATTTCTTGCACGCTGTTTTCTATACAGTAGCCTCTCCAGAGAGTGAAACACATGGCTGTACTGGGTTGACACTTTTAAAGACCCCCATCGTAGAATTATTTTTTTACCTTGTATGTTACATCTAGATTTCAGAACTGCAAATGAAGAGGCTTTGATGACGCCTGGCATGTCATTATTCATTATTATATTGCCTCAATCAACGATAAATTGCAGTATAGCCTACTGGAAATTCTGATGTTGGTTTCTGTCGGTAACCTGAGACAGTTGATGGACTTCAAGATTACCAGCTTTTCAGTCTAGAATCATCCACTTCATCAGACTTGACCTTGAAAAATATGGCAAGGCTGCTTTTCAAACAGACTATTTCCTATCATGCTGAGTATCAGAAAATGTTAATCAAAGTATAAATCAGAATCACAGTAGGTACTGTATGAGCCAACTGTCACGTAATTTCTACAAGTGATTTTTTGGTTATTTTCTTACTTACTAATAGTTAAGACAACTATGTAAGTGGACTACATATTCATTATAAACTATGAAAATAATGCAGTGTGTTTTGCTCTACAATGTGCCAACAAGTAAAATAAATCAAAGAAAAGAGTGAGGAAAGGTAGGTAGATGAGTGGTCTGCTGTGCTGATGAGAGAGAGGCTTCCCACTGTGGTTGCCAGATTGGCAGAAACCCCCCATGGAGAGAGTGTATCTAGGGACGCCCTCCCTACCGGTGTAAGCATTGTAGTGATAGATTGGCCATCCTATGTTATGTGTTCCTGTCTTGCCCCATACAGTCACACATCTAGACCATTAACTTACTGGAAACGTACTGTGTGACAGTGAAATTATACAAGGAGACCCATTGGCAGATGTCAACGGCTATATATATAGTATATATAGCCATTGTATAGGCTATATTTCTATAGCCTATACTGTGTTTGTCATGAATGTAGCCTACCGTAAACCTTAATTTTAAATAAATGTAAAGTATATATTATATACGTTGGTCTAAACCATTTCGTTGTTAATATTTTCTTGTTTTCTTGTGGAAATACAGCACGTCGTGTTTTTCCACGTGTGAATTCCTCAACTGTTCATGCGAGTCAGATTCCCTATTGTATATGCATGAGGAAAGCTAAGGCTGGGCATTCTTTTATATCCCAGAGCTATCCCATTTCACTCATTAACAATCGGGCTGGGACACATGTCTGGTCATATCACAAACCTTATATCCGTATCACACCAGTACGGCGAAAGGATAGGCTCCCCCATTCACGCTGTGCCAAGGCTGCCAGTGCCGCCACGGCTAATCCACTAATCACAGCGTCACGAGACATGCTACAATAACGAGCAAACAATGGAAACCGACAAATAATAAAACAGATTTTATTAGCCACTGAGAATGGAAAGAAAGAACTTAGGTGGCAGTAGGGTCTCTCATCTGGTAGAGTTACCTCTGGCGAACGGACGGGGAGGGAGGGGGCGCGAGTGAGAGAGCGATCGGAGGGTGGTGGAGAGTGCAACATGTTTTAATCTCGGCAAAGGAAGGTGGTGTAGACCTATCTCTTTTTTTTCTGTCTTTGTCACTGAGCACCCAAGGGGGAAGAGGTGTTGGCTTTTTGCGCTGCTATTGTCCTTGGGCCGGCAGAATGGCCTTCTGGGAAACCTGAGTGGCCAGGTGGAAGAGCAAGCAACGGCATCAGGTGTCGCAATGTTTCCTTCTCCCTTCTCTGGTGTTTACTTTTTGTTGTTTGTCGAATAAGACCTATCGGACCCCCCTCACCCTCCTCAAGCTTGTATACTTTATATCTTTCTCCCATGTTTTTGTTTTGCTCAGCTTCATTATTAGGCTACCTTTAACTGTCAACCTCCCTTAATTTGGTTCCAAAGAAGGAATTGTTCTTCAGTCCATTTTGAAGATAAGAATTTCGTACTAATGTTAATATGTGTCACAATATAAATTAGCACATATACAATAACCTCTCATTCTCACATTACATGTGTATTATGTTATGTGTCTCTTATATCAGTAGGGTTCAATGTCAGTTATATTTTTCAGAAAATAAATGGTAGCAGCTGGAGCTGCAAGCATGCATGACGGAGTTAGAGTTGGACCAGTAGGCTACTGCTGTTTGGTTTTGTTATTCTTTATTAATTTCTCCTGGTTTGAAACTGACAGTTAAATTGACTATGTTTTATATCCCATGAAAATGTTGCCATATGTAAGCACATGGATTTGTATAAAGAATAAATATATTGTCTTAACCTTTGTGATGTCCTCCGGGTCAAAAAGACCCAAATCACTAGCTCATTTTGGCAGATAGCAGGCGCTAAACCTAATTCTACAGTTTACACAGACATTTGATGTGCACTTTTGGCACAACAAGGTGTGTACAGTAAGTGCATAAATAACATTAAACACATGATAGACACCCCTAAACATACTGTAACTAAACATACAACAGCTGATACCCCATGGGAACAGCTCAGGATACTGTGACACACTATTTGTATGGACAGATACGCATGTTTGCTGAAAAAGTCAACTGTGTTGCCAACCTGTGTCCAATGTCTACCGCACCTTGTTAATCCGCCTATTCAGAGATCCTCTTCTTTTATCACTCCTTTTCTGATGAAATTTTGATATGCACGCACACACGCACACACACACACACACACACACACACACACACACACACACACACACACACACACATCTTCACTTTCTGTTGATCTCATCCAGTGTAATGTTACAGTCAAGTCAAGGTGGACCATTGTAGTGCAGCAGTTCTCAAACTGAGACCCGTGGCCCCCTGCAGGCCTTCATCGTGTCAGTGAAGGCCTGCAGATGGCTGTAGTGGCTATAGTTGGTTACGGTTTGGTTCATTCACCAAGCTGTACACATCATTGAGCAAGATGCCTAAGCCCCCACCTGTTCTTGTAATTGTGTTCTGTGGACGTTTCTTTGGATAAAAGCATGTCCTTATTGTAATTATTGCTTGTTTGTGTCTAACCTAACTTCAGTTTGACTTCGCCACAAGAATCAGTCTGGAGAGACAAGCAATCCTTTTAATTCCGTCAGGTATATCTAAAGTCTGACCTACTGTATCAGCGTTGCAGTGGTAGCTACGGGTATGATTCAGGTGTGACGATTTACGGTTCCTACAAATAGACAGATGGTTCATCTAATCACCTAGCAAGTCTTTTGGAAGTGCCTGCCCTTTTGAAATAGTTTAAATGTACAGCTCCCCAGATGGTTGTGTGCATAGAACTAAGTTATGTCCATCTAACAACCATCTGGTGTGTCAGGTTATTTTGTGTCAATTTTTCTAATCTACTGTATTTAGCTAAATGGAAAACAATTGATGGAAATACATGTATGAATATTGTATTGTATTAATACAACTGCCAGGGTGGGCTCTAAACTGATGATGGTGATGAAAATAGGTGATGTTTGACACACACCAGGTCATGTGACATGAACACTGGGAATAGATATGTATGTTATATTTCATATTCACACATTCAGGTTCGGATATTTTATTTAATAATTACTGACCAAAAAATCTGAGATACATTTTGTCAGGATAAGAGAGAAGTACATATAATCTTGGTCTGCATCTGTGTCTGATAAATGCGATGTGTGACAGCATTATTTACTTGTGTTTGTGAATGCCTTTGAGTTTGCAAGTCAGACTTGATCATTATCTCAGTGGTTGTGGTTTTAAATATTCTCAAATATTAATTAAAGTTGTTGACAGGCTTTAAGGATAATCTTATTACTGAGTGTTTTGAAGTGAATAAAATTTGATTGAAATTGAAATCGATTTTTTTTAATACGTTATTTATTTAGTCCATACTTCAATAATAACAACACAAACTTACTGTTAATACATAATCTCTACTCTTATATTGGTTAATAATAGCAGTAGCACAGTCATCTTTGAAGTGTTATTTTTAGATTTTTAGATTATGTATTCTTTACATAATGGAGATCTAACTGTAATGAAATGTCTTTGGCATAGTGTCAATTGGTTTCAGACTGAAGGGCTCTAAATAGACAAGATGTGTGTATACTGTATGTGCATTTGTGCTGTATTTGTACATGTATAGTGGGCATATGTAAACACATTTGTACGTGTGCTTGAGTTTGTCTATGCTCACATGGGCATGCTGGAGAGATGTGTGTGTGTGTACTGTATGTCTGTGTATGAAGTGATGGGAGTGGCCTGGTGGTGAAACAGGGATTCGAAGGGTTCTCTGTGACGGGCTGAGATGTGACAAGCTGCCAGCTCATACGGTGCTGTGTCTGACTCACCCAGCTCTGGTCTCCCTCAGACTCAGGACTAAAGCCCGTGCACGCCCTGTAGCTTCAGCTTCATTCTCCCCATCTAGCCCCCATCTCTGTCCTCCAACCTCATTTGGACCATTAGGGCCAAGACAGGAGACACATCACTCTTCTGAATCACCCCATTTCATCTTCTGTCACCCCCTTCCATGTCATCCCTGCATTTTTCGTTGCCACTGCCCTCCCATGTAGACAAGCCGTCCAGACTTGTCATGGACTAGGGTGTTAACTGCACCATGAGATGGTGTTTAAATGGATACAGCTCTATCTGTCTGCCTGCCTTACTGGCTAACTGGCTGGATGGTTGACTGTCTAACCAGCTCGCTGTCTGCAGCCTTTTGGCCTTCTTAGGGCCATTTACCAGGGGGCATCTCTCTGTCTGACTTAACGAGAGCAAATGTACTACATTTTATTTCTAAGTGGTTGGATTTGATGGTGTCAGCTCCATGCTGAGAAGTCAACAACCCCCAGAACAACACTTAGTGCCCGGTGGTCAGCTCATCTAACCCCCATGTGTATGGTATCATTAAGTGATTATAGTATTTTAGTAACTAAATCCCTCATTCTTGCTGAGGTTAATTCATTTATCACAATTTAAACAAAAACGAACCCCAGGAGAGCAGAGTGGCGCAGTCAGACATGCCATCCTAACCTCTTCAATCAACGCTACCCTTCTCACACAGGAGGGTTAGGGGGAGGCAGACTAGAGGGGCAAGTGACAGCAGATGGAACTGAGCTATACACTAAATCTGGTACCAAGCATCTATTCTTACTTTTGAAGTGCATGTATGTTGTGCATGGTCCCTGTCCCTGTCTGATACAAAAATATAATCAAAACTGAATCACACTAACTTATAAACGGCTTTGGCCTTTTACTTCATTACTTCATTTTCATTCTGATTGCGCAGGCTATTTCCATACAAAGACAGTACAAAGACAATAACTGCAGAATTATTGTAGCCTCCAAACAATATGAAATCCCTCAATAAAAAAATAAAATAAGCCACAATAATAATATTATGAATGAATTAGTAATACTAATAATACCATGTACATGTACCGGGTTTCAAGTATCATTTCAGTTTTCTTTAGTCCCTATATTGTTCCTTAAAATCATTCTCACTGGAAGACTCAGATTTCTCATAATCCCAGAATCAAATACTGCAGGAATAGGTTACAAATAAACAGAAAATGTCAAATTAGTCACACTGATATCACTTCACAATTGTACCACTACACACATGTAATATCAGGTCACATTAAACAGTGCAGCCACACCTTTAATAACCCATATCGGTCTCTGGCAGATTCCAATCCTATTCATACACAACATCATAAAACAAAAGGTAACATAACCGCAGTTTTCCTTCCAACCGAAGTGTACTGTATTTTCTAAAATGTGTTTTTATTGTTGCTATAGCTTTTATGACTATGTAAAGATTGCTGATTGCCTGTGCCTCATCTGTTAATATATAGAGTTCTATGGCCTCATCCCCGAAATGCGCTTATATTTGATATGTGTCTTGATGTGGAAATAACGTGAAGTGACAGGGTGGTGGGGCAGAGAAGAGGAGGAGAAGGAAGGGTGAAGAGATGATGGATGCAGGGAAGAGAGAGAGAGGGTGGAGGTGGGGGAGGGACCTTTACTACAGTGTTTGACATCACTGGGGATTCAGCCCCAAGCCAAAACTACTAATGGGGTTCTCTCACTCTTCCTCTCTTGTACTCACACGCACACACACATACACTAAATGCATGCTTGAATAGAACCATTCATGCACACATGCCCGTTACTGGATGTATGCAGAAGGCAGCATTGAGACCGCTGTGTGATTGAGCACGGGTTTAATTATATAAAATAAAATAAAATAAAATAAATAGAAACATTGGATAAAGTGAGGCCATAACTGTGACTTTGTGACTCTAAACAGCCATGTGTCTTCTGGCAGTGGGGAGCTGGCTTTAATTTTTGGGACCTTTGAGAAGATTTCAAAAATGAATTAAATGAATTAAATATGAACATACAGATTTGAAACATTGTAGACAGTCACCCAGGTGTTTAGTGTAAGAACAAGCTGTGTCTGCGATCAAAGAGTTCACCTATAATATCTTTATTTTGTTTTGGGGGACAATAAATGTTTATTACTGGCCAAAGCATACATATACTGTAGGCCTAGAGTAGGCTACTGTATATATGTGGCAACAAGGAAACAGTCAGCCCCATATAGTAGGCTACATGCTGGGTTGTGACAGGCACACAGCGTGTACTGTATGTTTCTTTGGTCTTTTACAGCAACAAGGCTTACACTGCTACGGTGCTGCTGTCAAAAATACACCCCACCAGTGTTTGTTGTGCTTTTCCTAATCTAATATAGCAAGTAAATCTTCTCTTAAACATCAAGCACTGAATCATAGAATGTAAGGAAAACTATAGATCCAGAAAGAGGGGGAACTAAAGGACAAATAAAGAAAGACAGACAGATGGAGAGGAAGAGAGAAACAACTCAGGTTAAAAATATCCTGTTAAAATCAAACGGTTGTGAGTATGACATTTTGCAACGGTATGGAGAAACGGAGAGAGGGAGAAAGAGAGAAAGACTGTAGTCCTGCATGTAGTCCTACGTTAGTGTGGTGTTTGATGTGGATATGTTTTAATTAGTCTGAATAGGATTCATCACCCAGAACACGGGTTGTTACAGCCAGACGACAGCATGAGCGATGGAGAGAGCAAAAGAGAGAGAAACAATAAGACGGGCCATTAAAATGTTTGCAACTCTTCATGACGTAAGGGTGACTTGAGTTCCCTCTGATATTTGTGTTTGTGTCCAATCTATGTCTTCATAAAGCGATGAGGGTCCAGTAAACTGTCTGAGACATAAGACTGTCTGTTAGGATGTAACTCCGGCAGAGCGATGAGCACCATGCACCCAATCAATGTGTGATGTGTCTGTGTGGGGAGTGTTGCTATTGACGGAAGGGCACGGTCGTGTCGATATAATGATTGTGTGTGTGTGTTTGTGTTTTAGAGAGAACTATTTCCATATAGTATACAGACTTCCGTAGTTTTGAGCTCTTTCAATGCTTATGCTCATGAATTCCACATTCAGAAAGTGTTCATTTTCTGCAACTCAGCTAAGCCAAAACTTTGCTTTATTACACAATTTCTACTGGTCTTTGTATTTCTTTTTTTCTTATTTATTAGAGATGTGTATACAGTGAAATACTAGCATAAGATGTATTACATTTTAAAATAAATTGTAAAATATCAAGATAAAATGTGTGTACATTACACAACTGTGACATTTCTAGCATTATTACCTGTATTGTTTACACGGTGAAAAACAAAGACAATTAAAAGATTGTCTGTTCTTCATCCCCATCCCTCTGAAGCGCCCAGCGGAAGCCATCTGAAACAGTGGTGGTAGTATTATGTTAGATAAAAAGAGTTATATATTGCTAAATGACTTACGTATAATCTGGCAAATGTACAGTATGTATTATGTTTATTATTATGTCTCTTATTAACATTATTAACATGAACAAGTGATGCTGTATCACACTAATATGGTAACTGGTAATGAAAATAAGTGTAGCTTGTTGATTTTGTTATGTTGGAATTTTTGGGGGGTTGGTTTGTGATGCGAGCATGGGTCACAGTTTGTGTGTTGGCGCACATGTGTGAGAACACACAAGTTAGATGGGTGTGTCAGTATGGGCTATTGTAAACTCAGACAGCGTATCGCGCTAACCGGGTCTGAGGAGCGGGTGATGGTAACAGGACTACCGCTTAATTGGGTTAATCGGCACTCTTTTAGGGACCTGCTCATTAACGGAGAACTCTCACATGCACACGCACACGCACGCGCACACACACACACACACACACACACACACACAAACCCACACAGACACAAATTCTTCAGTGCAAACAGACAGACAGGCAAAGTGACAGCCGCGCCTCACTACTCTAGTAGTGAGGCCCCCCCCACAACCCTCCTAACCCCCCTGAGCCACCCCACACCTCCCGGGCCTGAAGGGAGCGACTGGGAAACTATGGGTTGGCAGCCGGGAGTTGGGTCCACACTGTGTGATTGTTCCTGTGTGCAGCGCTGACATCTCAGTAACACTAACAATGTTTAACAATGCTTAAACGCGTCTGAGGCGGTCAGTGATACCTGCGCTGGAAGCTAAGGAAAGGAGAGCGGAAGGGAGGAGGATTGTTTTATTTGTTTTACTCTGCGCTCTTATTTTGATGATGACATCATAATATTAATCAGGGTGGCACACAGATGAAGTTATTCTGGGGTATAAAGTTATAGGCATTACACAACCCTATTCACAGCAGGCATATTCAGAATATACTGTATAGATAGATAGATAGATATATAGATAGATAATGTAGATGATAAACAGATTAAACAAAACATT
The DNA here is from genome assembly GCA_027564795.1 of Aphredoderus sayanus. Taxonomy (NCBI): domain Eukaryota; kingdom Metazoa; phylum Chordata; class Actinopteri; order Percopsiformes; family Aphredoderidae; genus Aphredoderus; species Aphredoderus sayanus. The sequence goes on from JAODUG010051808.1 coordinate 14,767, forward strand.
ATGTAATCAAATTAATCTCTACATCAAAATCATGTTAATATTGCTGTCAAGTTTAGTTGTTTAAAAGAGAGCGATGTATTGTAGTACTGGGATGCTGGAGGATTAGACTGTCTGACCTTCCACATCACCCAACCACAAATATCAAATACAACTCTACCAAGTCTTGTTGGTGGAAATGTTTTATTTCTCTCATTTCTAATTGGCTCCTAATAATGTCATCACATTTGATTGCTGCATCTCGATAATGGCTGATGTGTCTTTAGTTTTCTCCCAAAACTAGCCTACAACAACACCATCACACACCACCATAGTCAATGGTTCAGATGCTGCCCATGTTTGTGTGCCTGCCAGCTATCGAATACAGACGTTTACAAATGGTGGAAAATGTTCTGAGTAAGTACATTACACAACTATACAATGGGTTTCCCATTTTTGGAAAGGAGATTCATCATGGATTTTGAAAGCTTAATCTGATGCCGGTTGAACTGCATTATACACCTACTGTATGCGCTTTGAGTTGGAGAGTGGTCAGAACCTCTGACTGTGTATGTGGCTATCTTCTCATCATTCCTCTTGCATCCCTCCCTCCCTCCCTCCCATTATACATGCATCCTTAACTCCCAGCCTTGTTAGAGAGATGGGTTTCACTGTGTTTTCTGTCTTTCACCCCCCCCCCCCACCCTCCCCCACACGCCACCACCCACTTAAGACAAAAGACCTTTTCAT
>JAODUG010051837.1:3726-15489 GCA_027564795.1 Aphredoderus sayanus
AGAAAAATCTGTAATAGTTCTATTTTGATCAGTCTTTTAATAAAAGTGCTTGACAAAATGAGTGACATCTCACTTTTGACTTTGACATACAACAAAATTTAGCCCACTTTGTTGAAAATGCTGATACATATTGTGTATCACTTCTCCAGCCCTACTATACTGTATCAATAAAATATTACAAACACACTTTACAACTTGCCTTAGAATAAGGATATGCAAATAATACACTGTGTAGACTGAATTACAAAGGCAACCAAAGATAGAGACACACTCACTTCTAAACATTTGTCTTGTGTTAGAACCACCAGGGTAGGCTACACCAGCGTTACCTGTCAGTGTGACTGGAAAAGGGCTGGCATGGCAGCTTATGAGCTAGACTTGATCTCACATGGGTGTGAGCTCCACTGACATTATATGCTTTTTATATTGGTTTGTGTGTATTTATTTATTTATTTATGTTATGATACAGTATGTGTGTGTGTGTCTGTATGCGTATGTGAACAGTATACAGTATGCAAGGCTTAGCCATACCAAAGTATGTGTGTGTGTGTGTGTGCGTGTGTGTGAGCGTGAAGGTGCCCTTCCTTCAGGCCTGTGTGTGTATGACAGTGGAAGCTTTTAATGTTCACACCTTGTCAGAAATTGTTCACTTGCCACACTCTCTCACCTGCCTGCATATACAAACTTGCACACACACACACCAGGGGGAGAGATGGAGGAATAATATCAGTCTCTCCTTGGTCCTCCCTCTCTCTCTCTCTTTCTCTTAGAAGCAGATAGAATGGCTAGAATAAGTTGAATGGTTTCTTAAATTTCTGTGATGCACGTGCATGCATGCGTATTTGTGTGCATATGTGCGTGTGTGCATCATGGCCAGATTATGTAATGACTCTACACAATGTGCCGCAGGGCCCTATGCCTTTGGGGGCCCTTGGTTGCATGCGCTCTATGGTCTGGCAGATTTCATAAGAGCAAGACATGGATGGGCCCTACTACTGTTACTAGGCAGGAAATGGCAAACTCGCTTTTCCCCTTCCCCTCCCTTGTCGGTCGGCTGGGGCCCTTGGCATTTGCTTATCGAGGGGCCCTCTGGTGGGCTAATCTGGCCATGTTGAGCGTGTGTATTTTTTATCCATTCAGCTCCTAGGGCTACATACTGTATAAGAAATGTCTGTGGGTCTGCAAGTGTGAAATTGATGTAGTGTATTTGGAGTCAAGGTTGGGTCAGCTTACTGTTTGTGTGTGTAGTCATTTGTGTGTGTGTGTGTGTGTGTGTGTGTGTCTGTGGTGGACATGGGTCCAGTGGTAAGAAGCCCCGAAATAGAGTCTGTCCTTTGATCTGTTGTGTCAAGAGTTCTACTGTTATGCTGTACTGCATACAGTACAGTATCCCCACCTGATAACAGATGCAGTGACAAAACAGGGTGCTGGTGGTGCAGTTGCAACCGGACTGATGACAATGTCCACATGAAAAAATGTATTCTGGGACCCCACTAAACTTTCTGGGCTCTAGTGCATAACACATGTCAGTCCAGGTAATGAGGCTTTAAACCTGACAGATGACAGCAGTCATAGCATTTCAACTAAGCCATGTTTATTTTCTCTCTTTCACATTTTTGAGTTGAAGTAAAAGTTCTAAGACTTTCTATGCAACAAAGGGGATATTTCTCTCAAATCTTCTTCCCAAAAGTGTTAAATCCATGTTAGTGAGCCCCTCATATTTGCCAATAGAATCCACCCACTTGACAGATGTGGTATGCCAAGATGCTGATTAAACAGCATGATTATTGCACAGGTGTGACTTGGACTGGTCACAATAAAAGGTCACTCTAAAATATGTAGTTTTGTTTTGACAATAGCATTCTGGTGGACATTCCTGCAGTCAACATGCCAATTACAGACTCACTCAAAATGTTTGAAATCTGTGACATTGTGTTGTGTGATAAAACTGCACATATTAGAGTGTCCTTTATTGTGACCCGTCCAAGGCACACCTGTGAAATAATCATGCGGTTTAATCAGCATCTTGATATGCCACACCTGTTTCATTTGATCGTAGCCATAGCGGTTTTTATATACAGTAAAATAACAAACATACAGTATACTGTAACACATTTATTCTCAATCACACATCCTATTTGCTTATTAGTTTATTATAGCCTACATACAATTTTGTGTGATATTTTATTTACAGTATATTTATTGATCTATTTAACTCCACTGCCATGCTGAACACGTCTTTATAATTACAATCTTCTTTATCAAAAGGTTTGTTTTCATGCCAAATGGAAAAGCACAGAGAATGATGTTTGGCTTATAGCCATAACATTCAAATTTACAACTTTTGATTTTTTGTTGTTGTTTTTTTCCAAGTGTCCTACATTTAGTGATGGAAATGAGCCAATGTTGGGCAGCCAGCCAGCAATCAAGTTTAAAAGCTACACACGTGTGTGTGTGTGTGTGTGTGTGTGTGTGTGTGTGTGTTTCAATGCCTTTAAAGCATACAGTATGTATAAGACCTGTTGATACATTGTGTAAGATATGTCATACAATAATATCTTAGACCAGTTGGATTAGTTTAATTTACCCTATTTTCTCTATAAGTCGCTTTTTTGTTTTTACTCGTCCTGCGACATTTATTCCAAAGCAACAAAAAATTTAAAAACCATTCCGAAGCAACTTTTGTCATACCGCCTCATATTCTATATATAGTTCTATGTTCGTATTCCCCCGGAGTTGGCAAAAACATTTTAAACTCCTAATGGTTTTGGATGGGTTTTATGCCCTACAGTACTCATGGTTCTTACTCACTCACCATAAATTCAAGTGGCACGTTAACTGAAGTGCATGTGTTGGAGGAAATAGTTATGTCAGCAGCTAGGTTTCATAAGTAAAATGTCTCACCTCTGACATTTTGGCTCATTAAAACATGCTTACACTTTTGTCTTATAGAGCCTAAGTGTTGTCGACATTTAGGACATGCCTCTTAGCATTTTAACAGATGGTACCTAGTCTACAATAGCAGACATTCCCCATTTTCCCATAGGAGACCCAAGTCAATCTTCAATATGTGGTCTATGTATAACTTGATATGGCCGTGTGTTTTTTTATAAAAGTTAATTGTTAACACCTTTGTAAAGTTTGAAGCCTAGAATTAGTCAAAGTAAGCACATTGCTAATGAGATGCTAACGATCAGAAATCTTAAAACTACACACCACCAGGACATGCCTGTAATGTCTCAGATACACCACAACTGCCTAAAAGTGTGGTTAATGCAGTTAATAGTTTTTCAACTTTGGAACAACAACCCCTTATACGTAACAAGCTAGTCAAACATTCTGAAGCAGTAATACAGTAATACTCTATAACCAAGCAACAACTAAATAAAGAAGAAACACTTGCAATCCATTGGAGGGTCCTGACCCTCACACTCATTACAAGTGGTGCCATTGTGTTTCAAGGTCTACCCAATTCTAGTGGGGAATACGATGATACTATCTGATTCTGAAGAGAAGGTCCTTCTTATCACAGCCTCTGCCTATGAATACATAAGCATACTAAGCCTCAGGTTTAAATGACACAACTGTGGCACAGCCTTTTTTAATGGGCTGGTTCCCAAATACACACCCACACTAATACAGGCAGGTGTCAGCAGGCAACCCCACTTTGATAGACAGACTGACAGACACTGGGGCATTGCTGGTTCAAATCCTTGTGAATTATCAGTTAAACACAGCAGGGACAGATAGATGATTGTGCCTTGCTCGAGGGAACATGCAAATCAGCAAGGTTGGCTCGTTATTGGAAGCACTGGAAACCACCCACTGCTGAAGACCCCTGTAAGGCAGTTAACACTTTAAAATGTTCCATCAGTGCCACTACTTACAGTACATATGTCTCTGTGTGTGTGTGTGTGTTAAATGTGTTCCTCGCCAACATTATTCTTTCTTAGTGTCTCCGTGTGTATACAGTATGTGTGGCTGTACAAGTGTGTTTGTGTATGTCTGCATCTGTGTGTGCGTGCGTTTCCTGTGTGTTTCCTGTCTCAGTGGGTAGCCTCCTCTCCCAGAGGCACAACTGTAATTCTTTTTCAGACTATGATCTCTATCCGTCTCCTTGTGTGTGTGTGTGTGTGTGCTCGCGCACGGGTGTCAACTCTTCTCAGAGCAAATGGATCTCTCTCCTACTGTCCATCCTTCAGCCGTCCTATTTTGCTGTTTAGGCCCCCTCCAAAAAAAAATAAACAAAAAAAAAACAAATGCAGGAATTACAGTAACATATTCTTTCTTTGCTGATTCCTCTTGCCCATAATAAGCAGTGTCCATCTATTTTTCAGAATTTTAAAGTGTGTTATTTAAACCAGCATGACCTTAATCTGACTATTTTGCTTTCACCTCCTGCAATCATAGCCTTTAAAGCACACACAGCATTCAGTCACATATTTCCATAACCATTATCCATAATCACATTTAAATACTGTATACTGTATACTGAGCTAGTGAAAAAAAGGCAAAAAATTGGAAAGGCAGAAAACAATCCATTGTCTGCTGGCACCTAAAGGCATTAGGCTTCTGTTTATTTCCACTTTCTCCTATACATTATCAGAACTTCACAAGATCCAGCAGTGAAGTGGTCTTGTCAGTAGAGCAAATGCTCTAATTTGGATCAATTCTATCCCTTAACTCTGTGATTTTAGACGTGTCTGTTTTAGTTTTATTGTTTACCTGTGACACAGATCTGCATAATTTATAATTTATGGTATTAAAATAATTGGTTAGGCTCACAGATTGAGTGTGAATAAATAGTTGTGAAGCTACTTCTGTCATGTGGAGGCTATAGCATGTTGCTGTATACAAGTAGTATTAATAATATTACTTTTATCTGTGTACATTTTATTTCAGATATTATCATTTGTCAGAGGGTCTTGGCTGATGAATAATATAGTTTACGATTACTAAATTTGTCTGAAACTGGAGGGCATTGCAAAAAATTTTAAAACAGTAATTGGAGTGTTTATGTTTTGTAATGCAAGAAGCACAATAAACAATGTGTTCAGGAGGAAGTCTTATTTATTAAAGTCTGACTACTAGTATTTCTTTAGACACAACAGCTTTTCTATCGATCGCTGAATTTTGTATTCATTCATAAAAAAAGATGAGAAAATGAAAGAATATAAGATAATTTATTGGTTAATTAAATGGTTGGCTACCTAGCTGGCACTCACTAACTCAGTAGTCTGGACTGAGATTACGGATTATTAAAGAAATTAATCTGCGAACTGGATGAATTTCATATCCGTCACACAGCAGTGTGAATTTAGCAGGGGGAGAGAGAAAAAGATGGCAAAAATAGAGCCAGTGGCTGAGGGAAATGGAGAGACGAACAGGAGTATGTAATCATGTAGCTCCATCAGTGCGTTGACAGAATAATACTGCTCATTACCTGACTGACAACCGTGTGTTTAGGGGTTTGTGTGTGTTTGCGTGTGTGTGTGTGTGTGTCCTGGTCAGTGCTTCATTTGAGATACAAATAACAAATACTAAGAAAAGACATTTCATGCTCCCCTCAATAAACCATATGAAATATACATCAGTGCATGATGTGTGGTTATATACAGTCAGACCATGTTTCCAGACCATCTGGTAAACATACTTGCCTATCTCTATCCAAAAGCAGTGATTGTATCTTTAAAAGTGGTATAGATTTATAATTAGTCTGGAGGCAGTATAGCTAGTTCGAGCATGTACAGTACTGTATATGCATCCAATTTTCAAATGTTAATAAAGATGATGGCAGTCTAGTATTGCTTTTATTGTATTATCCAGTTTAGATATATTATTTCTGTATCTTTGTAAGCAGGTAATTTATAGATAAAGTTAGAGATGTTCTTTTGACTACTAGTTAATAAAAATAAAGAAATCATAAATTGAAATAAAACATTCTCAGGCTGGACAATTGGGTACCAAAGTAATGATTTACATAATCATGTGAAAGTAACTAACTAGTAAATATATCTTACTCAGTAAGTAAGTTATACTAAGAGTTTCCTAAAAGCTGGAAAGTTTACATTTGTTTGGTGAAGTTCTAAAAAACAAGCCTCATGTTTACTGACCAGAGTTTTTGGACACCATGGCAGTTTTATGATGTTTTCAAATATTTTCAGTCAGTATTTCTTGAAAAGGGGCAACAGCATGCCATCTGTAGTATATAGTGTAGCTGCACTGTGCAGTGCTGCAACATATTTCTCACTAGCTACAATAGAGCTGAAAGAAGTCAAGGCATTAAAACAATGTACAGTCAGGTAAAACCAAATAAAATAAAAGACTGTGAAGGCAAATTCAATTTATGTACTGTGTGGACTGACATGGGATTGACACTGTAAATGTATTGTGTGTTACTGTGTGTGTGCGTGCGTGTGTGTTGTACTGGTATCTGAAGTGCATGACTCAGTGAATTTTATTATCTAAAAGGTCAGAAACCTCCTCTCTCACACCCCCTTCCCATCTAGCTCCATTTGCAGAGCCTGCTTGCTCTAGTTTTCTGTCTGTATTGGAGTTTGTTGTTCAGCCTTGTGACAAAGCCTATTTTAAGAAGCATTACCTTTTTATTCTCTTTTCTTCTCTTCTTCTACCCTCGTCTTTCATCCTCCTACCTCACACCACCTTCTGTCTTTGCACCCTTTTCTCTACCAATCTTCTCTCTCTCTCTCTCTCTCTCTCTCTCTCTCTCTCTCTCTCTCTTCCACCCTTTTCTTCTCTTCTCTCTCCCCCATGCGCACACTGCCTCACTCTGCCCATCCTCTGTGTCCTTGCGTCGAGGGCAGACAACTAAAATGATTCAGTTTCTACATTTCTGTCCTCTCATTGTTCTGAGGCTCAGTAAATCAATGGGCTACACACGCTCTCTCTCTCTTCCCCGCTCTCTTGCCCTCTTTTTCTCTCCCTCACCCCATTTTTGGGTATCCTTCTCTTTCTTTCATTTTGTCCCCCCTGTCGCTCTCTGTCTCTTCTCTCTTTCATTTGTCTGCTAGGTCTTACTCACATGTACTAGATTCCCTCTAGTCGTGATCCCCCCACCCTCTCTCTCTCTCTCTCTCTCTCTCTCTCTCTCTCTCTCTCTCTCTCTCTGTATGTGTGCTCCAAGCCACCCAGCTCTTTCTGGAAGCCAACCTTTCATATGATGAAAAATGAATCCCACTGCCAATAGCGTTGTACTCAGACTCATTATCCTAACTGCTTTGATTACACCACCAATTGAATCATGTTTTAATGGCTGTCTTTTTTTTCTCTTTGTGTCCTCTATTTGTCTTATTTCTCCTCCCACTTTTCCTTCTTTTATTCATTCTCTTTGCACTCTTCTAACTGGTTCTATGGTGACTTGTCTTATTCTTCCCCCTGACTTTGGTCTCCCTTTGCAGGTTCCCTTTTTTGTTGGCTCTTATTCTCTTGCCACACATGGCTGCGGTGGCTGGAATGCATTACACGGTGGCTAGGCTCTGCCTGTGCTCATCAATAGGACTTGGTTACTGTCCTGATCTAGCTTTTGTGTTTCATTCTGTTTTATTGCATGTTCTAGGCCAGCGACTGTCAAACTGGGGTTTTTGAACCCCTGTGGAGTCAGTTGACATCTGGTGTCTGTGGGGCGTCCATAAAAATGGTTATTTTCTGAAAGGACCAGATATTCATCACATGTATCATAGTATCTGATGGTGCCTTTCAAGACACATTTAAAGGGACTGTAAAGACGGATAGTTGTTTGAGATATGCAGTTGCTCTTGCAGCAGGTGATGCCTGCATTGCACATAGTTGTAAAATGAAGGCAACATTTACCATTATACTAAAGAAGAGACCGAGATTTGAGACAGAAAGTAGGTTGTGTAGCCATCCAGCTAGCAGTATTACATCACACCTTTGGGTTTACAGTCCCTTAAAGGAGCAAACTCTATGCACACACACACACACACACGTACACACAAACACACACACGCACACACACACACAGACACACACACACACATACGCAAGCAAAAGACAACCACAGCCGCGAGTCACAGATACAATGATGGGTATAATCGTCACACCATTCAATGGAAATTATCCAAACTTAACGTGAGCAGTGAGTTTCCCCATCAACCATTACATAGGGGTTTGACAGAATAAAAAGTTTTTAAAAAGTAGCACTGTGAAAGTTTGAGAAGCACATCTTGCCAGGTAAACTTCAATACCGCCTTAGTTTTGACGAGTGGCTATGTGTGTATTTTTCCTGACTTTTTCAATGTGATGTATTCTCTACTTTTCTTTTTTTGCCAGGTTGTCAGGATTCATGCTGCCTTCACCTCTGGTCAGCAGTGGATCCATACTGGCACTGTGGTTCACCACAGACTTTGCTGTCAGCGCACAAGGATTCAAGGCTGTATATGAAGGTATACAAGTGTGCAAGTTGTATATGTGTGTGTGTGTTTTATGTTGTATACATACAGTTCAATGTGTTTATGATAGTTGTGTAGGTATTATACTGAATCACACCTTGGATTTGCATGTTCACTATATATCTTTGCCAGCACCAGGGCCATCCCAGGAGCCCCATCTTCTTAGACACATACGGACAGCAGGGAAACTTTCCCCTGCTGAGGTAGTACTGTATGCCGGTTTGCATGAGCAATTTGTGTGAGTGGTTTGTGTGAGCGGTTTGATAAGCTTTTTACAGAGCAAAACTGCAACCCAAATGAGGACGGACGTTGAGCTAATTACCTTCAGCCACCACTGACAAAAAACATTAGGGGGGAGACAATGGCTATACACACTTTGTTGTAGATATTTATAATAGTGCTGGTTGAAGTTTAGATGTTGAATTGTAGGTGGTGGTGCTGAGAGAAGGATTTATAATTTTAGAAGATAATGGTGGTGTTGATAGTAATGATGAGAAATATATATATATATATATATATATATATATCTTAGAATCTTGCTTTTCCTTTGTTGTGCACAGTTGCACTTATAGGACAGAAAGTATTTCTTCTTAGAGATTATTTCAGTAAAGCGCCTGCTGTCATTGTCATGCTGTCATGCAGTCATACTGTGTCATGTTGTTAAGTTTCTACAGAAGGAATAGTCTAGAAATGCAGTTGGTTTTCACTTTGCTTGAATTGTTAAAGTTGAAGTTTGTTTGTGTGTACCACTCCCTTCAGTTAAAATAATATCAACACTATTCATATTGTTTTATCACCCACAACACACTTCACATAAAATAACCAAATCTCAAATGCATTTGAGAATTATTCATATGCACAATACAACTAATGCAGAACATAATCAAATAATAATTACAGCATAACTGCATAACTCATACACATCCCACATACTGTACACAATTGTTTGTGTAATATCAAAAGCAATGCATGTGTACATGCATGCATCAGTACATTCTGCATGTTCAGTAGTCAGCAGGGGCCTGGGCTGGATCAGCAGGTGGTCGACTCCCTGTGGAAAGGTCAAAATCCAGCAGAAGGCAGAATGGTTTTAATCAGGCAGGAGCTTTCTGGCTGTCACATTCTGAATCTGCTGGAAGCTGCAGTTGGCTGACTTACTGAGAGACCTGCGATGGTGAAGCCTGGATGACCAAAATGGGTGCATTAGAGTCTCACGATCAGGCGTGGATAACATGGGTCGTACTCTATGTTATTGTTATGTAGACTGGGGGGGGGGGGATCTGACCTGCTTGTGTTTTTGACATGAGTCATGAACGAGTTAACTGCCAAACTATACGGTTGTTGCGAAGGTGGAATTGATGTTTGGCCCAACACTTTGCAGCTCATTTGCAGCTCGGTCTTGTCAATTTAGAAGCTGAAAATTCTCAGACATCCACTGTCAGAACAGAAGTAGATAGTAGAAGCAGAAGTCCAAGGGAATGAACCTTGGGGGGAACTTTACACGTGTAGAATCGGAGGTCGTATTTCTGTGTGCCATGCGTTATTCACTTGTAGTTAACCAGGATCTGCACCGGGAGAGAGCTAATTCCTGAAAGCCAACATAGGTCGCCAAGCGGTCAGAAAGTATGCCATGATGGTCTGTGTCGAGATCTGCAGTCATTTGAAGCCCTAGCATTTACACTGCAGATCAGCATTAGACTGAAAATGCAGAACCTAGGGTATAGTTAAAATCCTATTACTGGGATGTTCACTTTTCAGTTTAGTGAAGCACACAGAAGCCTGATTGAAATTTATTTGTGTTTATTTAGGGAATTTATATTTATATTATTAGTGTTAGGAAGCATTAGTGTGTTAGGAAGTAACATGTGATGCTAGAGTACAGCTGTCTTGTATTTATGACATGAATGGAAAGGATGGATTTGCCTGCTTATAATTGATGGGGATTGCTGGGTCGAGATTGGCTTTCTTGGGTAACGGTTCATTAACTTCCATTTTGAAAGTTGAGGAAACACAGCCAGTGGAGAGTGACTTGTTATTAATATGTACGATATGGAAACCCTTTTTAGTAGCTAGTTAATTTAAAAGACTCGGATGGTAATTGTATGTACACTGTAGATATGTAGCGCAAGCGCATGCCATATTCCCTGCCTGTGTGTGTATGTGCTTACAGTGCACATTTGTGTGTTATGTATTTTCACAAGGTCAGGGTGAGTGCCTGTCTGAACGAAAACACAGAAACGCACGCACACACACACACACACACACACACACACACACACATAGTGTTAGGCTTGTATAACAGTTCATCTACGAATCATGAATTCTAAATATGAAAGACAAGCTCTAGAGACTGGATATACACACTTTATGCCCTGTTTGTGCTTGTGTATGTGTGTGTACTATATGTATAACATGGAGAGGAAGAAAGTATATGTCTCCGTCTTTGTCCCTTTGCTTTTATCCTTGATGTGTCTTTAGGTTTTGGTGTGTTCAAAAAGTGTGTGCAGAAAAAAACAAAAACTAAACAACTTGACAGCCATTAAAACCTCTTCACAGGAAGTACATTTCCATCTCTCTCTGTATCTCTCTCTCTTTCTCTATTTCTATTGTTCCGTTTCACATCTTTGGGGACCCTTAACAGTGTTTGTTGCCAGAGGAGGTGTGTTCGAAGTGTGTAACTTTCTTAATATTTTTCTGTTGGTTTGTTTTTGTGCAGATGTCCTGGATGTACATTAATGATTAAATGGGAAGTCTGAGATTATGTTGCGGCCATTAAAGAAACACTGTTTTGTTTTCAAACATAAACAAGTGAGGAACCTCTCCCTCATCTGAAAACTCAGAGCATGCGCATTGCGTCTCACTCACCCACATCTCATTTCCATGCCCTCCCTGAAATTCTGTCAAACCCGCAGGCACTGTTTTTAAACAAAGTCAGTTTGTCAGTAGCATATTTGGCTAACTTTCGTGTTTATTTGGTGGGGGCGCTATTACAGTACAAATGACTGTATTAGATTTGGACCATTTAAAGGTGGGTTCGGGGATTCTGGAGAAAGATTGTCGATATTTCTACTTGATCAAAACAAAACCACCTTCAATGCCATCGTGTGCGCCCTAAGAAGCTCAACCCTCACTGGACAGTATTTGCCAAGGCTGGGATAGTGTGTGGTGCCATCTGCACCACTTTCTCTATATTCCTATGTACAGAGCCAGGACTTTGTAGAAACACCTGCTTTTTTCTTTTTTCAAAGAACAGGCAGCTAGCAGACCGCGAGGAGATACTGACTGAATATGACAAAGAATTGTATTAGCTTACAATCACCGTCTCCACCTTTAA